>CM031592.1:16294424-16524205 GCA_018467065.1 Ephestia elutella | reverse complement strand
AAATGAACAAAATATTCAAAAATCCCCAGGAAGCAGTTTGACATTTAACAAGTACATATTTACAGGGTCTCTAATGATTCTCATAAAAATATTTGTAATAATATAGTTCGAAATAATGTTTTTCACATAATCATAATTAATATAAATTAAAATTATAATAATTTTTTTTGTAATAATTTTTTTAACATAATTGTTTTGTAATAAATACCAATTGTCATAAACATAAATAATCGTAATATAATTTAATCATAATAGTAATACTCATAATGTACATAGAAAAGAGAACTCATAATGTACGGTTGCACTTTAAGTAATCTGTGGTTGCACTCAGAGAAAAGGTATGATTTGTTAAGCTTTTGTTTTTTTGTTGTTTATGTTTGCGGCTTAGGGGTGGCCCAAGGGCCACCCCCGCCGCACCCTAACCTATACTAGTGTTTGAAGTATAATCAAATATCAAATTTTACATAATGTCTTCAAATCATCAGAAAAATAAAGGATGAACAAAATAAAAAATAAACTATGTTTATGACCATAACAATTATGACATATCCATTATGATAAACCATTTTATAAAAAAAATCTGTATGACAATCTATGATTATGACTACAAAAATATTATTACAATAAATATTATTTGAATAAAATATTATGATAAAAAAATTATGAGAAAGGCTTTATGACAAACCATATTATGATTATTGACCTTATGAGAAATGAAAGGATCCCCATATTTACATTCTACTATTTATAAAAGAAAAAGTGTGCATGTGATCACGTTTCCAACATTCAGCGGATTTTATTGAAATATGGTACACTTGTAGAAATAGGAGGGCTGCGGACCTCGTTGATAATGTATGCATGTGTGAAGAGTGTAGAGAAAGCGTAAGAAAGATCGTAGTAAGAGAAAATCGCTCGCTTTGCCTACCCCCACGGGAATAAGGCATGATAATATGCATGTATGTGTAGAAAAAAACCAGAAACACATTAAATATATATTGTTATATATTTTATGTTACTCTTATTTTTGTCTTTTTTTTTTTGTTTTTTGTGTCGTTTCCAACAATCCCTTTATTAGACCCACTTAAGTTCTCTGTTTACCCCAAAGGTCGACTGTTAGATAATGCTTCTTCATTAAGTCCACCTATTGTGCCATACATTGTGTTTGTACAATAAAAATTAAATAAATAAATAAAATTGTGCAACTACCAGTTACATTTTCAAGAAACTATGTAAAAAAACCACAAACCGCACACGTCACAAAGCCAGCTATTAAATAAACCAGTGTAAACTCTTGACTTCCTGCTGTAACACATTCAGGCTGATAACGTGTATGTATGTCTTCATATCTCAGAAATCGTGATAACTATGGCGCCGCGTCGCTAGATAGTGATACGAATTCCTCGGCACTAATCCTTCAAAATCCGCGGTAAAAACCAATTTATTTTTATGCAATTGATAAGGGTTGCCATGTGGTTTATTTGGTGATTGGTTATGTTGTAGCTACCGTGTTACGTGTAATATACTTAACTTATTGATAACCCTTCGAGGCAAGTTTAGTCTACGATACAAAGTTTAACGAGTATGTTTGTTGCTCAATGACGCAATATCTACTGGTCGGACTTTGATGAAATTTGGTACACGGGTAGAAAAATACCGGGAATAGTACATAGGGTACTTTTTATTCCGAAATTTCCACAAGAGAAAAGTACTTTTTCGGCAATTTTCATTCTATTTGTTTCTGATGTCTCTTCGGCCATTTTCGTATAAAACAGCTAGTTGATGTCGTCCAAACATCATTTTTAAGCCATGTGCAAGCTTAAAATACATCATAATAATCTTTTACACACATTTTTGATAAAACAGCAGCATGAAAGATGGCTTTAGTAAAATGAAATGACAAATGTTACCTAACATTTTGAGTGACTTTTTAAACATTACAAAACTAATGTTCTATATACATAGCCACAAAGTAGGTTAATCACTTCACTGATAAGATAAATTATGATAACACACAATTTGACGTGCCATTGTGAATTCTATTGACATATCTCGAAGGCGCATATTGCAATATGTTGTATGATAGGTACTTATAGTTCAATGTAGGGCTTACCAAAAATATATTTCTAGGGTAAAAGATATGATAGTTTATTTATTTATCAGTAAAAGGGAAGTAAGAACTACTGAAAAATTATATGAACAATTTTTTTATTTTATTTTTTTTATTTAAAATCTGAGTACGTTAGAGCTCTATCTATTGCCTGATGGGAAGCAAAGATAAGATTTAGGGTGGTACACGCAAACTCAAATTATGCTTATAATCTTGCCTTAAAAACCCCTAAATTATAAGTGACAGTGTTTACATCACTATGTTCAGAAATGGACAAATATCAGAAACCCTTATTGTTGACAATTTACAAAAGGTGCCCTATGTGCTATTCCCGGTATTTTTCTACCCGTGCATCAAATTTTTTCGCAATCCGTCTAGTGGATTTTCTGTGATTAAGTAACAAACATACATTCATCAACTCATCAAAACTTGCGTGTGATTAGTAGGGTTTCTTCGACGTTTATAACAAATAGTTGTTAAAATTTACAAAATAATCATATTGACTTTACATACCATACAAATTAAAAAATACACCTCTAAAACAAAAATCGTTTCGATTGCGAGGTATTCAAACCAAAAAAAATATGCCTTTTCCATTACACACCCTTAGCTAATAAATCAACAACATCAGAGTGCATGTTTTCTTAAAATTATTTCCTTTATCAGAAGCAAGTAAAGAGGTCTTTGAAAACTATCAAGTTCCAGACTAGATTCCTCCTAATGGCAGCGGCCGGGTCAACCACGGATGCGCTGGTCGAAAATTTGACAAAGGATGGCGCGATACAGCTTTAGATTTTTTTAAATTAGAAATTTGAGTGCGTTTGACCTCAATTTTGCCTGATAGGAAGCAAAGATGAGGTCTAGGGTGGTACACGCAAACTCAAAATATGCCTATTCACTCTTGCCTTGAAAACCCCTAAATTATACATACCTTAGCGTTTCGCAAGATAAAGCAGGAGGCGAACCGAGAGGTGCGGTGAGCTGGAATATCAACCACATATGGATGGAATCCCTGTCCACGCCGAGTCGTCCGATGGTGGAATGGTGCAGACGAAATAAATTCGTGTAATTCCTGTTCGAGAGTCTTGGAAGAAGGAATAAATAAATAAATCCCATGGAAGCGGAGACCCATGGCACTGCTAGTCTTAATTAACACGTTTTTCCTCTTCAAATAATATCTCGTGCTCTTTAATTACAATCTAAGCAAATATACTAAAGTTGTTGATAACAGTACTTCCCTGTCCGCGACCTCGGTTAGATAGAGTTATCATTGGCAATGCTTCCTGCGAATGACGTGGGACCACATGTCATGTAACTAATACGATAAATTTTGGTCGTATCTGAAAATTAATCAAAAATTTTATTTTAGTTCAGCACTTTGACCGGATTACTGGTTACGGCTTGGATTTACAAATTTATGAAAACTTTTTGTGTGCTAGGTCAATCGACCCATACACACTTGTCTGTCCTAGATTCTAATTCGCCCTTGCATCACTCGCTCGCACAAAAAGATTTTTAAAGATTGTGGAAAATCCAGATCTTATTTTCCAAAAAGAGCGTGTCACTCCTTACAAATCTGTGCCCAATGTTGCAAATTCAATTCGATTCAATTTGTCTACAGAATTAATTGAATTAAATTGATTTTTTTATCCGGCATGTCCATTCCTGCCTCTGAGCTCTGCCTGTAGCTGGGTGTAGCACCTATGTTCATAATTATTTGGTGTAGCAAAAAATTATTTGGTGTAGCAATAAAAAATAATTGATTTGATATTATTAACTGCACAAAAGTTGGCAGTAAAGACCCGGTGGCTTCTGGTACACATGTTCGCGACATGACAAACACACATACAAGCAAACAATACAACGGACACATGCATGTTTGAGTCAAATTAGCGATGACGCCCGCAACATTTTCCCACACCACCCTTGAGTACCGACAACAGATAAAATATGCAAATCGACTAAACTAATATTATAAAGAAAAAACTGAAATTAGGATGTTGACGTATGACTGTTACTAATAAAACTGTAAACTTGAAAGGATTTCCATGTAGTATCCACCAATTTAAAAGTAAATAATTTTTCAAAAATATTGTTCTTATTGAAATATGTAAGTTACAACAAATGTCAAGTACTTAAAATCAGTCAGTACAATTTTTCTCCTTAACCCAACCCGCACAACATATATTTCGTCTTCAGCAATTTCTCAATTGGTTGCCTGGAAGAAATTGCTTTCAGTGATAAGGCCGCCTTTTGTGCATCTTCCTTTCTTGTTTTTTAGTTGTAAGTTACTTTATGTATCATAAAATGTAATTTCTTGTGTGTCAATAAAGAATTCTTTTTGTTATTGTTGTACTTACAAAATAAAGGAAAATTATGTCTCAGTTAGAAAAAAGAAAGTATACATATTACTAATATTTTCTCTTTTTCATATTGAAACATTGACTGCTAGCATAATTTTCATTTTATCGATCGAGTTTTTATTAAAATTTATAACTCTTTTGCATAATTCGAGTCCATTTTAGGTCTTCGGAACGGTTATGATATGACTTCGTATATGTGAATCGTTCATTAATTTGAGATTTTGTGGCCAGATATATTTTATGTGTACGTATTGTATATTATGTAAGATCACATAATAGAGAGTCTTCCATGCTGGTGGTCATTATGGATCGAAAAAAAAAACATAGAATGTGCCAGCTTCTCTTCCCGCGCAGATTGTAAAAGTCAATCGAGGGAAAGACGGCTGCCAAAAGCAGAAAACAAATAACCAGAAAACTCTAATTTACCGAAGAGCCAACATCGTCATGTCGTCGCTTCAAAAGTCAAGTACTCCACAACTTTGTGATATGTACTTTGTACCATTTAGTAGTAAACAAAGGTTACATTTTGATTTACCTACGACTCGAACTGAGCTAAACAATCGCTTCAAAAGAGGAAGACGATTTTCTCATACTTTGGAGCATTACTCCAAATAATAGTTATTCTCAAGGTAAAGATGTTTTTATTAAGTATAAGAATAAGAAAAAGACCTAAAACAAAATATATATAAAGATTAGAAAAGAAAACACACATTATAAACTTAAAACCAAATCCGAAACAAAACTTACCCTTGTTCCAAGGGTCTTATTTTATTAGATATATTATTTTAAAACAGCTTTATATTTATCATTAAAATGATTAGAGGATAAGTAATTTATAGAAACTGGATCAAGAATGACAACCAAAATGCAGAATCGAATATGAATGAATACAGTTTAAAATTTATGACAGGTGAGATAAGTATGGTATACAGGGTTATTTTGTAACTACTGGCCAAATTTTTACAATATGCTCAGTACTTGGAATACAACAACGTGCGAATGAAATTTATAGTAAAAGAATAACATAAAATTTTAACTTTCCATACTAAGTTCCATCAGCTGATCGACCAATTTTAGATTTTTTTGGAAACCTGCTCAATTTCATCAACCCAATCTGCTGCGAAAATTTGGCCAAAGGTTTTAAAATAACCCTGTATATTGCAGTAGTCCATGGGCAACGGTGTTCGCTTACCATCAGGTAACCCGCTTGCTCGTTTGGCGCCCTATGTTATTAAAAAAAGTATGTATGTGCCAGCGCACGCATAATAGGATCAACACGTTGCCGCGTTACAACTTTTTCATGCCAAAAGGTATGAAAAAGTCAAAATAAATCATGTATCCTGCGAATATTTTGCTGACGATATCCTGGCAGGATGTTATTTCGTTTCTCACTTAGTACAAGCAAAGAAGAACAAAACGACTTGGACTTTAATGAATGACTCCTCGCTCCTTTTGCCAAGGGATGCTGTCGATTTGTGAATTGGGAATTTCGTTAAATGCCCAAATTATGAAATTTGTACTGATTGTAGTAAAATAACCACTGGTCTTTTTATTGTCCGCGGCTTCGCCCACGTGAATTTCCCTCGGGAACAGTGCTTTTTTTCCCGGGATGAAAGGTACCCTAATTCCTTCTCAGTACTTCTAACTATGTGTATACGAAATTTCAGGAAGATTAGTTCAGTAGATAAAGAGTGAAGAGGTAACAAACAAACAAACTTAATTTCGCATTTATAATATTAGTTAGGAAGTTAGGATTAGGGCTTATTTCTCCCTTAAAAAAACAACTTCTAATTGGTCACGGCAAAACAAAGGATTTTGTAAAGAATTGGATGTGTCAATAAACGAACTAAATTTTATTTTAATTCATGGTAATAGCGGAGAATTTGCTATGAATTTGGGTAGTTTTACGTTCATATTTCGAAGGGATCTCTTACAGCTAGTTGAAAGGATAAAGAAAACATGAAACAGAGCTTATTAGTAGATAGCATAGTAGACAGAATCTTGTTAGTCACATTCAAAAATGGCCAATTTACTACACGACTGCCACATATGCGCTGACGCAACGTTCATTCATGCGACTTCGCCAATTTAAATAAAACAAATTCCTTTCATACGATACTACGAGTTACATCATATTTTGTACATTTTACGCAAATGCATTTTTCTGCATCGGTATTGCAATTTTCGTTGAATTTCTGAAATACGAGCCTTGGGCCGGAAGGTGTTGGTATATTGCAATATTGAAAGAATGTTTTAAATAACATAAATATTATATAAAAATAAGTAGTATCTTTGTACTAAATTTTATATTTTCTATCTATGAATTTGTTGTGTACAAAAATTAATAAAATAGAGAAAATCTTATTAGGAAATGTCGAACCAATGGGATAATCTTTTGTCGTAAGAGTTTTTTCTCTTTGATTCTTGATCGGCTTAAATGAGATGAAAAACCTATGTAAATGGTTTGTAGGATTCCCTCCCTTAGATGGTTTACCGTCAAAAATGTTTTCTATATTAATTTATTATGAAGTAATAATGTGTAAAAGTCTACGGATAAATCACACAGATTGAGCTAGCCTTTTAAAGTTTGAAACTTGTGTTAATATAATACTAGCGCCCCGCCCCGGCTTCGCTCGGAAGGTACATACATAAATTGTAGCCTACGTCACTCAGGCATAATGTAGCTTTCTATTGGTGAAAGAATTTTTGAAATCGGTTCAGTAGTTCCAAAGATTAACTCGCAAACACTTCCTCATTCATCAATATGAAGTATGGTAACAAATAGGTACATAAATAGATAAACATCCAAGACCCAGGCCAATCTGAAAACGATCATTTTCCATCTTGACCTGCCGGGGACCGAACCCGGGAACCCGTGGTTCAGAGGCAAGGTCTTTACCACTACGCCACGGAGGTCGATATGTAATGGAAAACAGAAAAACATATGATCGTGCAAAATCAAAATCAATTTTTTTTATTGAAACTGCCTTTAAATAAGGCTCTATTTCACGTCAAAAACTAATTTTATAATCATAGTATATTATGTCTCAAAGCTACAAACTACTAGCTTTTCGGAACGATGAAAAATACTGCTGGTAAAAGTGGGGTAAGTTTAGGAAGAAATAAGCATACGGCCCACCACACAAGCGTTACAAGCAACGCAGACGTACATGCGGTTAACCAGACATACATACACGACTTTTTGACAGACATAGCGCGTTATTTATATATTCGAGTTGATGAACTGCTCCAACGTGTGCTACATTAAAAATGTTTTAATCAGAGAGCTCACGATCAATCAACGGACAGCCCAGGGTTGCCACACTATGGCTTTTTAAGACGAAATAACTAAATTTGAAAATAATAGTTTCCAATAAAATAAACGGCAACAATTAAATTTAAAAAGAAGCTGGCGATCTTCAAACTGTTCAAACAGCTGAATATATATTTATTTTAAAAATACTTAATTCGATTAAATAAAGCACTCTTAACCATATCATTTCAAAAGGAATTAGGTAATTTGTTTATTGAGGAGTTATAACATACCTAATTATTTACTACTAACTATTAGAACATATGAATTATGACGTTAAAGACACGTATACAGTCATACACACACACTGAGATCCACATAGATAAATATTACCAAGATCATTTATATTTTAATCACAAAATGAGGAATTAAAATTAATAATCTATTGTTTTGCTTTTCTGCTTTTCATTTGAGTATTTTCAGAATGCTTGCAGCCCTAAGTCGTCGTCTATGTGCGTACAGATTTAGAAAAACTTTAAAGGGACGTCATGTCACCTCTCGAACGGCTGCCAAATAGACACTTTTTTCATTTCCCAGTCGTTGACCCCAGACGAGCCCACAGGAGACACTGGCTTCCCTTGTTTCAACCTGTTTCTATATTATTTACTTATTTTATGTTTTTTTGTATCTTTAGCATTTATATAAATGTAGGTAACATAAACAGTTACAAGGTTTGTCGTACTATCTATATTTATCTTTTATATTCGCAATAATTCTTCAAAAATTAAATTTATGTGTATGTAAGTGGAAGTGTAATTTTAACATAGGTAGGTAAATAATTAAAACTTTAAAAGTATACATATATTTAAATGCACATGTACTCGTAGCATTATTTTCAAGTGTATTGATAGTTAGGAAACTCTGTTTTAATTTTAACTTGGTTATAAAACTATGTCACTTGCAAGAATGGAGTCCCTGTAACACAAGTTCATACTTAGCACAGGGCTCCAGCACTCTATGTAAATATCTTTTTGGTGAATAAATGATTTATTTACTTACTAACTGTGACCCGGAGCCACAGGGCGGGCGCTACATAGAAACGGCGCGTCAAATATGCCTACTACTACTACAAATGAAACTGTATATCCGTGAACACGTCAGTAACACGTCAATGTGTGCGTTTTCATAGTCGAACGTCCCACAGTTACACAAAAACGGGGGAGAAGTGCGGAAGGAGCGGGGGGTGCCATATTGCGGGAGGGGTAGGGAGTTTTCTTTCTGTATGTAGTACTAATATTAATTCTGTGCCGGAGCTTCGCTCCCGTGGGTATATCGGGATAAAAAGTACCAGTTTAAAGTTTATCTACCCGTGTATCTACTAAATTTCATCGAAATCCGTCCAATAGATTTTGCGTGATTGAGTAACAAACATCCTCACAAATTCACATCCCAACTTTCGAATTTATAATATTAGTAGGAAGTAAGATTGTATATCTAGTATTGTTAAAAGCTTTGATGGCTACTGCGTCTGTCTTATATTCATCTTATTTTCGTGGGTGAATTTAAAACTGATAAATAGATCAACTCTTTATTGCACTCGTTACATACAAAATGCATACGTTGGAATTGGAAGAATGAAATACTAAAAATTATCGCAAATGCAATTTCTTCTAACCTAACAGTTAACCCTCTATAGTTCTCATTAAATACCTTTGGTATTTTGGGATATAAAGTACTTACCCTGAGTGCTATTCCAGACTCTATTCTAACCATGTACCAAACATCGAATTTGTGTAATTGTTACTTATTTGTGTAAGGCTATTGTTTTCCCAAATAAACAAACATTCATTTCAATGCTGTTTGTTATTGGTAACCTAAAGTATAGTTTTGTGCTGTTTGTCAATGGTTTGTCACAATTTAAATTTTAATAAGTTTTGTTGTATAACATATACCTAGGTAGTATTTATTTTAGCTCAACTGTTTTCTGTCAACTATACTTTGGAATTATGTTATTTTTGGCTTGTTTACATTTAGTTGTCATGCTGTGAATGCACAATTTTTGGGTTTCAGTCTAGCTCATAATATTAACTTATATTTTCTACTGAACATAGTATATACTACATAGAACATAAGATTGTTACCTACCTGTTGTGTATAGTATACCATAATCTCTCTCAGCTTAAAGACGTCCACTGCTGGACAAAGGCCTCCCCCAAGGATTTTATCCATGGGGGGTTTTGCCGTAATCGCCACGCTTGGCAGGCGGGTTGGCGATCGCAGTGTGATGGCATAGTACGCGGAAAGATGCTGCAGCCCATCCTCCGGTGTTTTAAATCCCTTAGTCGCCTCTTACGACACCCACGGGTAGAGATGGAATGAAGCCCCGAGGTTAGCTAGTGAACTCAGAAGACCTCAGAAGACCTCTGTACATCCGAGTAACCTTTGTCCAGCAGTGGGAACCACAACAAGCTCTCACATTACAATTTCGCTTTAATTTGTCAATATAATGAATAGAAATGTCGGTCGGTCTGTCATAAGAGTGTTGTATTACGATGATACGCTGTTATATGTAGCAAAAACTCTATTTCTAACGGTATTATTTGGTTGAAATGTATTTTGAGCCCCGATGCAAAAAGGGTTGTCATAGTAGCCATCAGAGTTCGTAAACGGATGGAACGATTTTGACAGACAGTTCTTGCAGGTTTCGTTTTTTTTTTTTTAAATTGTATTATTTATTTTAAAAAAAATATTTTTATTACTTTGCATTTTAAAGCGATCTTGCAACAATTTATTTTAAGTGTTTTTGTTTTTTTTTAAGTATCTTAATTTGTTTTAAACACATCTTTAAATATTATCGGCACTTAGTACGAACTTTTTATGTATTTATTACAGTACAGCTGACGTTTCCTATGACGTTGCAGTCACGGGTTACAGCCAGACTGGAGTATTTCTTAATTACGAAAGATGAATGAACTGTCAAACAAACTGACACAAGAAAACATCTGTAAAATAAGCCGTTTCATTGAGAAATATCCAAATTCTAACACACGGCATGACGGCACGGACGTCTAAATATAGAGAGACCGTTTTAAAAACGCTTAACTACGAAACTAGAACAACACTATTGTTTGACGGCTCTAAAATCTTGTTTTTAGTCATTCACTCTTGACAGAGTGGACGTGATTATGGATCGGTCTTCTCGGACTTGGCTGCTGCTCTTGCGATGGCTCTCCATTTATTTCTATCGGAAGCTTTTCTGGAGCATTCTTGATTGATTTTTATTATTTTCTAGTTTCACTTTCTGCTGTATTTCTACGACAATGAATATAACGTAATTGAAAATACGATTCGATTGAGTGTGTGATCTAAGGAGCTTCAAAGACCTATGCGGCTTACGTAAGGCGCAGGTTTGCTCCTGGATCCACTTGCGCAGCAGTGAAGAACAATTCCAATTTTGGAGAACCCTCGACACATGCCGACAGGCAAGGGAAGCACTTCCCGAACGGGATAGTCGTTTCTCAAAACGTCTGCTTAGGCTACCATGAAGGTAATTACGCATTATGATTGGCATAATTATTGGTCATTGGTTCACTAATAAACACCTTTACACCCTAGGTCTTACAGACAGCCCACTATGCAGAGCATGCATGGAGGCTGAAGAAACTGCAAGCCGCCTCTTTCTGGAGTGCCATGGCGTTTCAACTACAAGAGAAGAGTTCCTGGGGAACCCAGGGACCATGAGCGAAGCCTGCCATACACCATCGGCGATTTTTCGCTACCAAAAGGAGCTGGGCTGGCTCGAGAGAAGTTCTGGCTCATTCTCCTCACGCAAAAAGGGCCTAAACTGGAGGCCAAATTGTGGAAAAGTGTCCTCGAGAAAGAAAGAAGTACGTTAGTAACGTCAGACGGCGGGAAAATATAGTCTATGCCACTTCTATTGTCTAGCTTTATCAGAAGAGAGAATAAATTATATGTCATTGTCTTCGGCTAACGGAAAAAAAGATAAATTCTATGTGTAAGTACATTACGTACTAATAAGTTTAAATGTGCAAATAGCATGCAAATAGATAGTTCACGAGAACTGATGCTTTCACAAATTTGCGGTGGCCCTAATATGCTACGCGCGTTCGGCCTACCTATTATTTATACCTCAAATTTACTAAGATGAAAAAAATTATAGTACGTTCCTGAGATGTGTGGATATCGAAGTTCTATTCATTGTTTTAAACGCATGACTTCTCCATCATTATCAATCATCATCATCATCTACACCCCTCCGTGACTCACTGCTAGGTGGGTTGGGTATAGGCAGAGGAAACAGCAGTGAACGTAGACGAAAGGAGTTTCGTCTATGCCAACTTTCTCCGTCCTGGGTCATCCTACTCCAGTTGTTGCCTGCAATATTCTTAACATCGTAGACCCATCATTCTCTCTCTCTCTCTCTCAGCCGAAAGACGTCCACTGCTGGACAAAGGCCTCCCCCAAGGATTTCCATAACGACCGGTCCTGCGCTGCCCGCATCCATGCGCATCCCGCGACCTTCACCAGGTCGTCGGTCCACCGAGTGGGAGGCCTGCCAACACTACGTTTTCCGGTTCGTGGTCGCCACTCGAGAACTTTTCTGCCCCAACGGCTATCTGTTCTACGAGCTATGTGCCCCGCCCACTGCCACTTAAGTTTCGCGATTCTGCGGGCTATGTCGGTTACTTTAGTTCTCCTACGGATCTCCTCATTTCTGATTCGATCACGCAGAGAAACTCCGAGCATAGCGCGCTCCATCGCCCTTTGGGTGACCTACCATTAATCCATACCATAGACCCATCATTAATCAATAATATAAAATTCTTCCGTTACTGACTGAGTGACTGACATGCAACGCACAGCCAAAGGAAGCTGAAATTTGGCATGTAGGTTCCTTAGAGAGTGTAGGGGAGCATCAAAAGAAGATTTCCCGAAATTCCCACAGGAGCAACGTGCCTAGACCATGCTATGCTAGTTATAAATATGCTAACGGTAATACTCACTTATATTATTTCAACTTCATACGGCAGTCATGTTCATTGCAAGTTGGGACCTGGGGCCCTATTTTTGAAAGTGTGACATACCGCCGAAAACGAATAGACTATTATGTCGCACTCGTCTTATTATGTCACTAAAAACATAAAAGCAGTATTTTTGAAATCACTCGTTTAGCAATGTTTCCAGTGATATGAAAATAAAGCGAGAAACAATTTCTGTTCCATTCTAGGCAACGAAAACCGAATCGGTAACGAATCGAAAATAAAATGTTCGTAAATTTTTAATCAAAGATAACGTTAGCGTTAAAAGGAACGCAAAAATGAAAATTTTAATAGACTTCATCTATATCCGTATCCGGTTGTCTATGTTATTCAAGATTTTGACGTAAGAAACGTTCGACTACCAAATCATACGAAAACGAGTGGTCTAGACCACTCGTTGCGAATTATTCGACATAGACAATTCAAAAATACGGAATAATTGATAACGAATGAAAAATCATTCGGCTCACGCTTTTTTGGTGAGTCACTCTTTCAAAAATAGGGCCCACGGTCCTCCTGAGAGAAGTATCATCTCGACTCTCAGCTTTGGTGGAGTTAAAAATAAATAACAGAAAATAGTAATGTCATCCTTGCACTGTCATCGCCATATATAATCACAATAATAACATAATTAGTTTCATTAACACGTTACAACAAGGAAGTTAGATAGACGAAGGTTTCCGCAAAGGAATCCAGTGAAAAGTCGGCCTTCACCCGTCTACGCAATTACTATCAGTGGGCTATTAGCAGTCGCCGACTGACTCGATTGACCCATTCATAGACATACACACCAATAGACAGTACATAGCCTTGTGTGCTATGAGAATTAGATTTAAGTTGTAGTAGATGAAGTTTAAACAAATGAATAAATAAAGAGGACAAAATTGAACGCGGTTACATAAAATTAAATACCCTAAAAAATACGCACCGATTAAAATAGAAGCACTAGTATTGAATTAGTGCAACTGAGTTCGGGTTCAACTTTACGTAATAGTGTTCTATTAAAAAATAGCCAATTGGTGAAAAGTTCTTAAAAATCAATTAATTATATCTAAACATGGGGTAGACAACATCATTTTACTACTTGTGATCTGATGATGTTTATCTAGCCAAAAGTGCCAAAAGACAGCTTTCTAACGCTAATAGTCTCTGAGAAAGAGGAAAAATACAAGGACGTGGTGAAACTGTAAGGGATCCTTATTTGCTACGGCCAAAAATATTGTTCAATTTTAGCGGTATTTAATTTTCCTCACACATACACACATATCCTCATACAGATAGCCGTTGGGGCAGAAAAGTTCTCGAGTGGCGACCACGAACCGGAAAACGTAGTGTTGGCAGGCCTCCCACTCGGTGGACCGACGACCTGGTGAAGGTCGCGGGTTGCGCATGGATGCGGGCAGCGCAGGACCGGTCGTTGTGGAAATCCTTGGAGGAGGCCTTTGTCCAGCAGTGGACGTCTTTCGGCTGAGAATTTTCCTCACACGTCCGATGTATGGACGTGAAGTCCAAAAGTCTATTCCGAATTCCGAAGTAGGTTAGTACTTGTGTAGTCTATTACAAAGTTAGTCAATGTATCGACTAGTCAACCACGACCCACTTCCTTTCGAAACTAAGGGCTAATAGGGCCTTCGGCTTACAAAACCTAAGTTACAATTCTGAGTCAGCTGTTAATGAACATTGGTTGCGACATTGTTAATCGCGTTATAAGCGTTTGTTAGTAAGGTTAGTTAAAACATTCTAGTTTATTTTAGTTTAGAGTTGGAATTTAGAGGATGATGAAGAATAGCCCCTCTGGCATGTTAGGCGACCAAGACTGTTTCATGAGTTTCTTTCGGCATTTCTTCTCAGCAGTGGTCGTTCCGAAATGCTAGTAGTTTGTAGCTATGAGACATAATACATTATGATTAAATAATTCGTTTTCGACGTGAAAAAGAGCCTTCTTTGAAGGCCAAGTTTCAATAAAAAATTTGGCTTTGACTTTTCAACGCAAAATAAAAAACGCTGAACATAGACACATGCAATTTTGCAGACGTTACATTGTGGATTGTTTCAACACAGTCATGCTTAAGCGGTGCACATCTCTGGTGCCTCTGGTGTAACAGCATCCTGAAGATGCTTTCAGAGAGATTTGATTATCAGTACATGATCCATGCAGCGATGATTCATGTACTGGTTTCCAACTTAATTTATTTACATTTAATATCAGGATTTTTTTGTGAAATTGTAATGATCCTTTTGATGATTCAATTAAGAATAATATCATAATTATTAAAGGTTCGCAGTGTGGGAGCACCTTAAAAATAATTTCAGAATTTCAACTCAAAACGTGTGAAAAGCGACAGTCACAAAAGATAGCCTTCAAGAAAAGAGCCTATCGCTTTCTCAAAAAGTCGGCAACACATCAGTGACCTTCTTAGGGTCATTGGTGTCTATGGTCTGCGATGATTGCTTACCATCAGGCAACCCGCATGCTCGTGAGCTTACTATTCTATAAAAAAAAATATATATAATATACAAAAGTTAGATAAATTCATAAAAGCTATCACCTAACAGTAGACCTACCTACTCAAGTAAATTCCATAGAAGAAACTTGAAACCGACCAGGTTTCTTTTCTCAATTAAAAGCTACATACCGTAAATATCCAATTCGCATGCCTTTCTATATGACTATGACAAATTAGACATTTTATAGTCTATTCTATATACATTTATAGCCTTTAAAAGAACGGTTGTAACTACTAGAATTTCTTAGGAAAACGTTTTCGCTGCATTTACCGACAATGACGTCACAGTTGCAAGAAAATAACTTAAAATTTTGAATGAAAATTTTAACAAGTATGAGTAAAAAATATATGAAAAAAAATTGCTTATTCGTGAAATTGAGATTCAGATAAAATGTCAGTCTGCTTGCCTATTGCTGGTCAGAAGAATTCCCAGTTTATAGGCGTGTCCTTCATCCAAAAAAAATATCCCTTAATTAGACTTTTACAATCTGCGCGGGATGATGACAAGATGGTCGGATGAATTTAGGGCATTGGACAGAAAGTGGATAGAAAAGACCAGAGATAGGGACACATGGAAATAGAGTGGGGAGGCTTTGCCCAGCAGTGGGACATGTTATAGCTACAAAAAAAAATCTGCGCGGGAAGAGATTCACTCACACTTACTATGATTTTCCTTCGCTAGACCAGAAGCAAGAGGTAAGTAAGACGTGATATTAAAATCAGAAAATATATTAATTGATAAATAAATTAGCAGAAACTAGCTGTAAGTTTGTCTGTGGTCCGTAATCTCCGCAAAAACAGCTCGTGTGTGGTCCAGCCCGGAGCTAAGTCTTGGTAGAAAGTGGCTGGCACCACGCTGTCTACACACGTCAAGTGGGTACCGTTTTGCGTGTCACTGACACACAGATTGGTGCTAATTATTTACTTAACTACTTAGGTAGAGTTAAACCACAGAATTAATATAAGTACTACGTACAGAAAGGAAACTCCCTGCCCCTCCCGCAATATGGCACCCCCCCGCTCCTTCCGCACTTCTCCCCCGTTCTTGTGTGGTTGTAGGACGTTATGACTATGAAAACGCACACATTGACGTGTTACTGACGTGTTCACGGATATACCGTTTCATTTGTAGTAGTTGTATATTTGACGCGCCGTTTCTATGAAGCGCCCGCCCTGTGGTAAAACCTAAAAAACAAAGAATACTTTTTATCCCGAAATTCCTTCGGGACAGACAGACAGACAGGATTGACAGACAACGCACAGCCAAAACTTCTGGGCGTAGGAAGCTGAAATTTGGCATGTAGGTGGTAGGGAGTGTAGGGGAGCACTAAGAGAGGATTTCCCGAAATAGGGGACCGGACAACTTTTTTTTTGATGCTACTTTGAAATATCTCACATTAATAGAATCATCCGTTAAAGAATCACACCCATAACCAAAGTATTTCCCAAGATATAACAAAAAACAATTCACATTTTTAAGCGATTTTTGGACGATACCAAAACGCCCCTAACTAAACGTACATTCATATGACGTCACGCGTAGAAAATGGACTTTCCCTAGAAGTTTGAACTCGAATAAATTAGTTCTGGAGAATAAACTCGTGCTGAAAAGTCGCAAAATGTGTTTAATTATGTGTATTCTATCATAAAATTACATATTTTTAACAATTCTCGTACCTTGTCCGGTCCCCTATTCCCACGGGGACAAAGACCAAGGCCCATGCTAGTTTAGATATTAGACATTACATAGAATCACGTCTTCATCCCTTACGAGGTAGACAGAGCTAAGAGTCGTGAGACTCGAAGGCCACGCTTAGCTGAATAGTGGGCTCTCTGATGGAATGGAGATTCAGGTATAGTGACAGGTTGCTAGCCCATCGCCTATGAGTGAAGGAATCCCCAGGTTAAAGCCCTTTCCCTCGACTTTTACAATCTGCACTGCACGGGAAGAGGAGCAGCTGGCACATTCTATGTTTTTTCTTTGCTCACAGACCAGCATGGAAGCAAAGATATTAGACAAGTTTGTAAAATGACGTCTTTGGAGAAAATGCTGCATTATGCGCCGTTTTGTCTTCAGTTTGCGCTTTGCGCCATAACTATAAATGGATTATTGACGTAGTTTGACAATTTAATATGCCTATTCAAATTTTTAAAAAAATACTTTGAGTAGGTACCTACGTAGAGGTCCGTAGCAACAAGCCTGTCCAGGTGTTAAGTACTCACAAAAAATCTTATCCCACATCAATCTATCGTACAAAAACTGATTCACTGTCAACGATCCATACTACATCTTAACTTTTTTTCTATCAACAAACATGGACGGACAATAATCCGACCGAAAATTTGAACATTTTCAAAAGATCCAGTTTCAGTCCCACATCGATGTACATTGCTAAGTTTCGCCTCGTGACAACGCGTACGTCACATTACAACCAAGCAATGTAAGTAGATCGGTCGCAACATTGGCCGATGTCCGATCAGAGTCGGACCAATTAAAAGTGGACTACTTTTGGTTGGTCCATCTTTGACATCACACATATACATAATATAAGATACAACTAGCCCACGACTTTGACAGATTAGCACGCATGTAAGTACCCTACGGATATAATGTCCGCCTGAGGCGAAACGTGACCCAACATCAAAAGAATAATTATCATTCTTATGTCTATTAGCATTAAATCAATTTCTCTTTGCTAACTCCAATTACTGAGGATTTGTTATACAAATAGGACTAATTTAACTTGGCCTGTCATATCTTGGACCTTTTGAAGTATCAGAGGTCCGGTTATGATGGGAAAAGATAGTAATTTGCGCCCATCCCTGATCAAATCATGTTGGTTTTGTTTCATGAGCTAACGGGACGATACTTTATTTAATGTTTATTTTTGTGTAATAGCACTGCTTACTATTGAAACACCATTGAGACGCTATTATGAATATTTAGCTAATAATATTAAAATTCGAAAAGGATCTCTGAAATTATTTAACTTGTAGCAAAAATGATCGAAAACATAATCTAGATTCGAACATGGGTACTTTTTATCCTGTAATTCCCACTGGAACGGACCCTTGTGCCACAGCTGGTTTCAAATAAATGTTCGTCTATCCATCATTAGAAAGCAGCAACCCTAATGTAATTAAGTTAATCAAGTTTGTAGACAATTAAACTCCTAAATCAATAACCAAAATGGATCACTTGCTTGCTATCAGCAAAGTGTCAGGAAGTTGCAAATAATAGCGCGACACTTAGCAGAATATCGAAATTACTCAAAATTACTTAATCGACCGCCCAAATTGTTTGTACTCACGAAAACACAGACCGTGCCGGACAATTTAAAGTACAATTATCCGATATTTTGCCCCCAAAAACTCCCCCCAAAATTGAAAGGAAGCACGAACTCGATAATTAAATTTTTCTTCGCGGAAACCTTTAAAACAAAATGTAATAAAGAGAGTACAGAAGTGCCACCTTGTTTGTACAGTCCCAGTCACACATAGGTACAAGTATCGCACAAATTGTAATCGTTCGCCAATGCAAGGAGGAAGAAAAGATGGAAGAAGAAAAGAGATAATTCGATGTTCTCGATATCACGTCTAACTTTCTTATTGTAAATTATGTACATGGTGAACAGTTTTCTAATATCGATAGTCTCTGAGCTACGCAGAGATAAACCCAAATACTCAAAATTGGTTAAGCAGTCAAAGTGTTGTATTGAACCCAGTGGTATTTGAAACAAATTATTTCATTAAAAACAAAGGTGTAGATTTTTGTGGGTGAAACTTTTGCGTATTGCATGCTAGTACTGCCTCAAAAATTTATTTTTGCCAGAGTTTAGGTCATCTGCGATAACTCGCGAAATCTTAAGGTCATGTGGTTTGCGTTTCTGGCACTGTCGTCAGATCATAAGGATTTTAATGTAGTAACTTCTGTGATATTTTTATTTTGTACAAAGCCTATGGGAGCGTCAAGCACCGTGTTTGGTAAAACAAAAATTGGTATTGAAGATACAATCTATGAAAGTTGATAATTGTTATGAGTAGATGCATATGAAATTAAAAAACTACTCTTGTGTTGCTGTTGCAACCGGACAACCTTTTTTTATGCTTCTTTGAAATATCTTACAATAATAGAATCATCCGTAAAAGAATCACCTCCACAACCAAAGTATTTCCCAAGATATAGCAAAAACAATTCACATTTTTAAGCGAAGTTTGGACGATACCAAAACGTCCCTAACTAAATGTACATTCACGCGTAAAAAATGGATTTTCCCTAAAAATTAGAACTCTAATAAATTAGCTCTGAAGATTAAACTCGTCAAATTGTATGTAATCATAAAATTACATATTTTTATCAATTCTTATACCTTGTCCGGTCCCCTATTGGCTGATTAACATATGTCGCTAAAAATAAACTCTAGTAAGAAATGTTTAAAAAGCTATTAAAATCAGCATTGAGATATACGATTATTGACCCCCGTAGGAATTTCGTTATAGCCTGTATTAAATTTATCAATGTTGATGAGTTATCGTAATCGTAGCAATCACGAATAAACACCTTATTCGAGCAATCATCGCATATCCAATTACTAAAATTGGTGTGTCATCTAAATTACTTACTTTACTTACCGTGTTTAATAAACATTTGACGCGGCTATATCGGAGCCTTTGACATGTAATATGAACCAAGAAATATTTACATTACATAGTGAAAAAGGTACAGAAATATGTATACAGGCAATATGTATTCATCATGTTTTGTATAGAACAACTCCCGTGGGGGTAGGCAAGGCAGAGACCTTTGCAGAGAATATTGATTTCCACTTGCTTCCATCCGTACAGACTCAAAGTCAAAATATTTTATTCAAATAGGCTTATAAATAGCACTTTTAAATAGTCATATACAGAAATTTACATTTTAAGGATATTATGACGTATGCCGAAAAATTTAACCAAACTATCATGTTTGTTTGTACCATAATGTACAATCAACTAGCTGAACTAGCTATTTATTAGTGTGGCTGTTGAGTACGTGTGGTGTGAATAAAAGTGTCACTGCGTAGTAGTATTCCATGAAGGGATCTCTTCCAGTCAACCGGTACGAAAATATATATATAATAACACAAAGGGCAGAGGCTGTGCAAACAATCAATACAATACATACATTTTATAGAAATTAATATATATATACTACTATTAAACTAAGATAGAAAGCGTAATGAATAGTGCGGGAAGTCTAATACCGTGAGACCTAAGGTATTAGAGGAAAAGGGGAAAAACAAAAAAGAAACAAATAGAAAGTCAGGATAAGGAAAAGGATTTTACAACACGATTTTTAAAGGAGTCAAGGGAAGGTGCCATTTTGGTGTCTAAAGGAAGAGAGTTCCAAAGGCGAGGTGCTTTGACAGTGAAGGAATTCACAAGACTGATCAGTAAACTGACGGCGAAAGGTGTCTTAGCCGTAGCTATCATTGTATCAATTTGTAAAGAACGATCAAAGGATTTCCTTTCATTTATATTTTTTAATTGGGGTATTAAATGTACCCCATTTCATACATTTTTTGATTTTTATAACGATCAGTCGCCTTATCTGGGTTAATAACCAGATTAGTTGAAGTCAAAAATTTACAGCTAAGGTTACCACAGCTTCCAAAGCGCAAGTGGAGCAGAGACGGCGACGCATCTGACGACTTTGAAACGTTAAGCACGACATGGTTTGTATTGGTCACCACCAATTTTGTTACAGTGGAGCCCCGGGGAGTAGCAAGGTTATAAAGATCCAAGATAAATATCTACTTCTCTTCCTCATGTGCCTATTCATCACTGAATGTTGGCCGTCTTCAGAGCCAGTCTGAACAATTGTTCCTCTGTTTAACTCCCGTCAACTCTCTGATGTTGATGAGCCAAACATCTTACGTCTTCCCACTCTACGCATTTTGGCAATCTTTCCCATCATGATTGAAGAAGATGGTATTGTGAGTTTCTCAATATGTGATTAAGTTAAGTGATTTCTTATTTTAATGGTTCAAACAAACTCCACCTTTTTGCCTATGCGTCTGAGATCCTCAACGTTTGTAATGTCATGTCCATCCTACTTATATGTAGCGTTATGCGATAGCACCACATTTCAAATACTTGCAGTTTCTTATTGTGGTCTTCTTAAAGAAAAACGATCGTAGCAAGTGGAAATCGCTAGTCTCTGCCTATCCCCACGTGAAAAGGCTTGATAATATGTATGTATGTATGTATAAATATAGAAAATACGGCACTTTATGAAACGCAGGTCTCAAATTTGTGATAAGTCGCGGGCAATTTCCCCCATTTCGTGGCAATTACAGGTTACTCGTTACTGCTTAACATAAAATTTCGACTCGAAAACGCTATGCAATTACAGTTCAAAATTGCCAAGTGCATAATATAAGGAGGGGGGATGGGGGCAAGGCATCACAAGGTTATTTTAAACTGGATGTGGTGTGATATGATGCATTTTTCTTCTTATTTACACGATTTCGTTACCCCAGGTAACTAAATTAGATGTCAGAGGATGGCAGTTACTAAAACCTGATATAAGAGGGATGGTAAAAAAAATTGCTCCACGTAATCGTTGCTCGTCGTTTCGTATTAAAAGTGAATGATGGAGAATGTCCTTATCTTTAATTCAAAGAATATATATACCGATGTCTGAAAACTATTCTAGATGATGATCTGACAAAACAGTATTTTCAAATATTCCTTTTTCCATTTTCATTTTTCTTTCGTTCTCTCCAAATTGTTTCATCGAGCGATGTTCATTTCCACAACCGATTGAATGCATTGTCGGAGAAAAGTTTCGCATTCGATTCTAGGCACGCTATATCTTCGTCCATACAGTTCGGCCAGTGCCTACCGGGCTGCAGATTGAAAAAAAAAGAAAAACAAAATGGCGCCGCTCCAGATCAAATGAGATGTTCCCCGGGCAGTTGCAGAGTAATCCAAAGTAGATACTATGGAGTTTACGATGATTTGAATAATTTACTATGCTTGTACCTACTAAAGGCCGATGAAATGAAGGTTTAGAAGGAATGCATGTTTGAATTGACTTCGTTTGATTGATTAGTAAAACTCAAAAAGATCACGGATTTTACATTTTAAGTTTTAGAACAAATATTTTGGCGCCTAATCTCATTAAATGAGATCTAACTACCTATGTTCAAAGGATCGTAAGAAATTCTTTTAATCCTGTGGTAATAACGACTACTTTTTATGAGCTTTGCTTTTCTTTTTTTTTAAAACTCCATTCTCATCCCGCGGGCGTACCCATTGATGCGAAACCAGAACCGGTTTTCTGAGACCGAGGTTTTGGCAGTTTGCTGGTTTATTATCCCGCCTCTTGACAACTCCCGACAGGTGAAATTTTAATACCGAATACCTGGGCACACTCTTAAAGTATTAACTTGCCTGTTTTGAGGAATTCACTTTACGATCTAAATAAACAAGCGCTGTGGATTATTTTATGGTTGTATTATATTATATTGTTAAAGTAACACGTGAGTAAACTGTAACTGTAAAGGTAGACTTCGGAGCAATGCGGCTTGCGGCCTGCGGCCTGCGTCATGCGTCACTCGCGGCCCATGCGGCCATGCGGCTGTACTTTATAATAGAGAAGTGTATGAAACCCTTTTCCGAGCGATGCGTCACGGCCGCATGCGACGGTACGCGATCTGGAGCCGCGCGGCTATGACGCGTCGGGACAAGTATCGTAAAGTTATTTAAATATTTATAGGCATTGATCCACTCATTGCGGAGCACACACGACTGATCGAATCATACGAGTTATCGTATTTGACGCGTAACCACAAACGCATGGCTCGAAAGTCACCGATGCGTTTATGCGGCTACGCCGCAGCGACGCAAGCCGTGGGCCGCGGGCCGCAGGCCGCAAGCCGCATTGCTCCGAAGTCTACCTACGGGTATGTGTCTGTACTTAAAGAGATATTTAGGAAAATAAATTATGGGGTCTTTCTACGGCCAATAGAAGCTAAAACATTTTTTTAGAATTTTTGTCTGTCTTTCTGTCTGTATGTTTGTATGCGCATCACGAATAAACTACAAGACGAAAATTGTTGCAGTTTTCACTGTTGTATTGTTGAAGGTCCAACTTAAAATCTGGCGTAGGTTTCATTGATACGCCGCCGGTTAGAACCTGAGATATTATTAATAGTAAATTACGCGCGGTCGAAGTCGCGGGCCCAGGTTACTATTGAAACAAACCATACCTCCATTACCTCCTGATACAGGATCGCTATTTTTAGCTGAGATTGAGCAATATCATGTAATTTGTCAGAATCTATTATGTTATTTATGTTTTTGGAGTAAATCTAATTTTGTCCTACAAGCAATTACCTAAGCTATGTCTTTTACTTGAATAGGCCAATTATAAGGGGCGTATTCGAGGCTACTGCCGTATCATATCTCTCTCTCTCAGCCGAAAGACGTCCACTGCTGGACAAAGGCTTCCCCCAAGGATTTCCATAACGAACGGTCCTGCGCTGCCCGCATCCATGCGCGTCCCGCGACCTTCACCAGGTCGTCTGTCCACCGAGTGGGAGGCCTGCCAACACTACGTTTTCCGGTTCGTGGTCGCCATCGAGAACTTTTCTGCCCCAACGTATCATATCAGTCTCAATCAATCAATCAATCTCGTATCATATCAGTCTATCATAAATACGGGGATCCGGGCCAGAAATATGTAAAGAAAATTATTGAATTTTTGAAAAATTCGTAAATTTTAATCCACATTAACTTTCCGGAAATGAATATACAACAGTACTTGTAGATTTTATGAATTTTATCATAATTATAGATTTTTTAATGGTCCTGTATAAAAATGGCAGCTTTTAAGACAAGGCCTTTATCTTTTGATAGTCCTTTTAATAAGATTGCTGGTATTAAAACTATTTTATTGACATCCTTTTAATGTGCTCAGTAAAGTACGATTCCACAACACACTAACCTATTTTACCTTTTAAATTAAATGAATACGACTGCATTGATATCTTCAAATATTAATTTGAGTCGAACAAGGTGTATTAATGTATGAAACAATTTTTTTCGCAAAAGTAATCTCGCCCAACTGGGACAAGTTTTCAAGGCTGGATTACACCACCATCATCACCATTCGCTCCCGTGGGATTTTCAGGGATTTTCAGGATTGAAAGAACCCTAAATCCTACTCACGGTATTTTCTACACATGTACTACATCGAAATCCCTCCAGTAGATTTAATGATTGAGTAACAGACTAATAAACTCGCTCACACACATCAAAACTTACGTATTCATATGTCAGTGAGATTCCGACTTGCAATAAATAAATATATACGGACAAATCACACAGATTGAGATAGCCCCAAAGTAAGTTCGAGACTTATGTTATGGGATACTTAACTCAACGATACTATATTTTATGACAAATACATATATAAAGTCCATTTATTCATAATTGTCCTATTATGTAAACAATCTTACCATGTCTTTTTATGATTTTACAACAATATAAATTAAAATAGACTTTTTAAGAAATTACTTTTGTGGTTAATAAATGTTTTACTTTAGAATGTTTAGGTTTGAACTAATATTTGATTTATTTTCAACAAAATTTAACAAAAAGTACTGTGAAGATTGTTTACATAATAGGACAATTATGAATAAATGGACCATAGATAAACATCCAAGATCTAGGTCAATCTGAAAAAGATTATTTCCCATCTTGACCCGACCGGGGATCGAACCCGGGACCTCCGGTGAGGCCGTCCGGCGTGATGCGTTAGGCCACGGAGGTCGTCAATGTATAAATGGATCCGCACCTTAACATTTCTGTTCCCGGGTGGCCTGCATTGACGCTGGATCAAGCAATAACGTGCGATTTTTATTTCCTTTTAACCTGTTCAGATCCGTATCTCAATTTATGGAATTATTCTTGGTCAAATGAAGTTTTCCGAATTGTATTTACTGCTTTATCAACCAATAGCTTTTGCTTTTACAATTACCTGCCAATTTTCGGTATAAAAGAAATCCTTCTCCATTTCTCCAAGTGTTTACATTTTTTTTTTAATTAAAGGTGGGTTTGCTCTTGACCACAATCTTGCCCAAGGACAGAGATCAGGTCTACGATGTAGCGAGCTTACCCAGAATCAGGTTGTATGTGCTCGGGAATGATGCATTTTTTCGCCCAAGTAGTTTCCGGAGTCAAAAGGTAACCAATACATTCATGATATTACTGGAAGTTAAGCTTATGTTTTCCCAAGGCTATGTAAGTTGACAGCCTCCAAGGCTAGGTTGGATGAAAGGCAAATATGTCTCATCCCTATCCATCGTTACTTTCCATCAGGTAAGATTATGGACTCACTTATAGAAAGTAACTATAAAGGTGTTTGATGTTTGCTCGTTTGGATGTTGTTGGTTACTAATTCACGCAAAAATTACTAGACGGATTTTGATGAGATGTGGCACACGGATAGAATGAAACCTGGAATAACTCATAAGGTACTTTTTGCCCCGAAATTCCCCAGGGCTCGCCTGGGGCGCAGCAAGTATCAAATATTCGTTCAGATCCAGAAATTAAAGTACACTCCAAGTATCAAAGCCAGTAGATATACTTAAGTATCGAAATTCTGCACGCCTAACCCTTCCAATCCCACGGCGGCCAGGGGCTTTTTTGGCCAAATAATTTTGGACCAGTTCTGGGTCCGATGACCCGACGCGGGCGCAGGCATTCCGCCCGATTTTGGACTGAAAATCGCACGTTGCGCCTTGTTTTTGCTCCACGTATATTATTAATTGGATCACTGGCTGTCCTGTGGGGAGATCGTTAAGAAGGAGCCAAGAGTGTGCGGAATAGGAGCAAGGGTTTCGTACTAAGTCAATTTCTTTGGACTAAATCCTTCTTCCTCTTATTTCAGTGCTATTCTCTTGTCGGTGTCATTACATGGAACGATTTTCTTGGCAATATTGAAGCAGTTTTGCCATTTTCCTTCTACTGTATGACAAAGAGAGCAGTCACAAAGTATTAATTAAAGTCGCTCTCTGCCTTTGCCATTCCCTGAGTCTGTTAGGTTTTTTACTCCTCCTAAATCACCGATAACGATGAACTTTTCACTGTTGCTTAGAAAATTTCTTGAGGAAGAGATTTCTGCAATAGCTTTATTCATAAAGTCTCAAATAAGATCCAGTCTTATTGATTTTTCCACAAATCGAATTACAAAACGGTTCGCATCAGTAGACAAGGAGTAGAAAATTAAACTACTCGATTCCAAAGGAGCGTTTTCATATTTCGTCGAAGGGCACTAAATCCCGAATCGCGTTTATAACCCGAATAAATGACAAAGTAGCCAAAATGTAAGCAGGGACCGTGGCGTGGGTCTGATGTCTCCGCGAATCGGTGGCTTTACGTGCACAATTTGTTGATGGTTGAATTGTATTGGTAGGGCGTGACGTAGTGCCAACATACGTTATGGCGCTGATTTGATTTTGTCGGGTTATAAATTTCGAGACTGCCCTTGCCATAGTTTAGAAATATCAGAAGGACAAGAAATAAGTAGGTATTAAATAAAAGTTGCATAGTCATGAATTTTAGAACTTTTTTTACAGAATTAATAAAACTATAGGTGTCAATATTTAGCGTTACCGGTTTTACCAGGTTTTAATATTTAGTCCTACCGGGTTGCTATGCTAGTATGTATATTTTACTAGTTTTTTTTTGTTTCACTCGTCCCGGTGCCTGTAATTACATCGTTTCACTTCTCTGTTACCAATAATGCAAAAATTTTGCATGTTTATGTCAATCGGATCACAATGCTATTAATAAACGAATGAAGTTAGCCTGATAGCAGGGCCGTAGGAGATTTGAAATAAAGCGGCGCAGCTCAATCATTCAAGTTTGAGCTAGTTTTCGTTTGAACTAGTTTTTAATAAACTTTTCCCTAGTCTAGACGTAGATTAGGTCCTAGATAAATAGGTAAAAACTACCAAAACCGCAATTTTTGAAAATGTTGAACTTATCATACTATATTCGCTGCTCTGCTGTCCATCGCATTTCTGGGAAGGCTCGCGGCGGCGTTTCGTTTATATTAGCTTAATGAGTGTCCGCTCGCTATACTTTTTACCCGACCGGTAATAAAGAGGAATAGCGTTGTACATGCGTTTTTATTGCACTTTGCACTAGTGCGACAAAGCACTTTAACTTTATTGTTTGAATGTGGATTGTTGAAGTGAAAGCTTAAACATTTTTAATAGGTAATGACCAAACAAAATTTGTAACAAATTCCAATATGTTAATTTTTTTTTTTGGTTACCTACGAGATCTCAAAAGCCAAAAATAATTTTTGGGTACACGTATTCGACAAAAAATTAATCAAATCAACTACCTACCTGGACATATTTCCAGGGATCAATGCGTACACTTTTCTTCACCTTTATTATTTTATAGTCATTATACAGCGTTACCTTATCACCAATTTTCAAAGCCTCACCAAATAAGCTCAAGCATTACCGCTAGTCGGCTTGAGTCGGTCTTTTTGAACCATAAAAAATATGAATGGACAAAGCTGTACGGGAATCCCCTGTAGAATTAGTCAAAATAACACCTAACACAACACAAAAGGAACAATAAATGACTTGTTAAGTTAGATGGTGTAAAAAAATCTTTAAGTCCTTTTCATTCAATGGAAGAACACTCATTGGAATAGTGTTCAATAGCATCATTATTCAATACCCATGAAGTATTAAAACACAAAAAAAAACTCGCACCTGAGTAAGTATAAAAATATTTCTTTAATAAATAATCGAAAAATTACAGAGAGTCGTATGCAATGGTTCGGGCATGTCATAAGGAGAGACGAGGAATACGCTGTCAAAAAGGCACTGGCTATCCCAGAGAAGAAAAGCAAAGGCAGACCGCCACGCGGTGGACAACGGTTACCAAAGACATGGAACGGGCAAAGCTCAGTACACAGACAACCCAGAACAGAACGTCCTGGCGTACCCCGAATAAAGGAAACAGACAAGGAAGAAGAAGAAGACTAATAAATAATCGTAAATCCAAAAGCTAACTATCCATAAGACTATAATATCATTAAAAGTAACCTCGCAAATCATTTACTTCATGTATCCGTAATGAATGCAAGCACAAAGGTAAACGTCCTAATTATCGACCTACAGACAATACTAGACTAATAAAAAGCGAATATAAGTCATTGATTAACTCGAAACAGCAATATAGAACAGAAACTATTTGTAAACACCGACAGGCCGCCTGTTTCCGTGCAAAAAACAGGCAAAAGGCGCAAAAAATGAGCAATTTTAGTTGAGAATCAAAAGCATCCGTAGACCATTTCTTTTGTTTAAGATCATCGCGTGATCGCTATGGAGTACAGTCAGAGACATTTAACTTGCTTTCAAGTCAGCCGATATATTAAAACAGTTTTTCTCCCATAATACCGTATGTACCGATGACAGGCCAATCAACGTACATCGCTTCGTTATAATGTGAGCTAAGCGTTGACACTTCAAAACTGAGCAATGTACAGACATCTCCAGAAGTGGAGTCAGAATTTCTCATACTAATTGATTATAGAAGTGTTTGCACTTAAGACCTTATGATTGTGTGTTGTTTGTAAAACGCCTATGTGTCTGTGCAATGTCAACCGACCGAATACAATGTTTCCATAGAAGTAGGTAGGCTGGCGCGGCGAGTCGGCGAGCGCTTCATACTTTTATGGATTTCATAGACATACTATGAACGATACGGAACGTTCATGGTATGTCTATGAAATCCTTGCTTCTTCTAACTTTATGGTATCGTTACTTCGTATGGGTGGACAGTATGGAGCAGCTATGAAAATGAATATTTGACGGTGAATGAAAAAAGGACAGACGCAAATTTATCACTTCAACAGTCAACAGAGTACTCGTTTTAGTAGAACGCATTTGTTAGTGATAGTTATCTAAGTATTTGTGGAATATTACTTTACCAACACTTGCCAATATAGGCCATTATAAGTATTATGGAGACTACTCGGATTTACTTTGCATGATAGTGGTTGCAAAATTCTCAATTTCTAATGAAAGGAACTGGATTAAGTGTGAGTATTTTTAAACAAATAAATGGTTGTGATTTCAAATATGTGTGTGTAAATGTGTAATATTTTGTGATTAATTCAAACATAAAATAATAACATAATATTAATGTATTGTATTGATATATTTTTCTTCGTGATTTTGCTTTGCATAAGTGATAGTTTTCAAATTAAATATAAACTAAATACCTAATTATATATTATTATATTTTTTTAGTGGACAGACGTTGGGTGTAGCGACTTGCTGCAGGGTAGCCTTGCCGCAAAGTAGAAGACCGGCTATTATCTCTGAGCAGCAGCAACAATAATGTTGGAAGAATATGAAGGCGATGATTTTACCTACAAGGCGTTATGCTGATTTATTTGATGTTTCGATGCCTATCTACTGTTCGTCGTGCATATCAAGCTGGTGGCGTGCATAAAAAAACTGGATAATTTATTTCGCTTCCAGAAATAAATGTCATCCTTAGCCATCGCGGTCTTCTAACCTCAACTCCATAGAAAATCTATGGGGCCTGATGGTGCATAGGAGATAAGCAAGGAAGAATTAGTTTCTCACTGTATGGAAGTTTAGAACAGTTTTATTGTGATTGAAATATGTGTAGAAAAGACAACAACGGCAACTTTATAAAATAGTGAGTTAATTATTTGTGTTTAAAATTAATCAATGAGTTCATTCATTAAGTAGGTATATTCCAACTGTCCTCTTTCTATTGTATCAAATCTGTTTTTATTAAAGTATAAACATTATTTAAATTATTTTTATACTTATTACTTGTTTTTGTATTTTGCATTACAAATACAAGGTTATGTTTCGTAATAGGAGATAAATTGTTAAATTGTTAGATGTTGAGGTTTAGTTTCAATCTTCTTTTCATGATGAAAACGAATACTTAAGCTATAACCTCAATATTTACTAACAAAAAGCGAAAGTATAATTTAGTTATAATATATAAAATAAATGAACAGATTCTTATAAGTAACTTACTACAGAATGCTTATTTTTAAGTTCTTATTTATTCTGTAATTAGATAGGGAAGTGATTAAACATAAATTTTGAATTTGTTAGTGTAGTTTATAATAATAAATTTTACATAAGTATACTATACCTATTTACATGAATAAATAGTTGTCATGATTTTTGAGAATTTTTATTTCATAACAAATATATTAAAGCATATCAATTACATTATATAAAAATACTCTTGGCTTATGAATTGAGTTTAATATGAAAAATAAAATATCTGGCTATGACTCGAACTTTGACCTGTATCAACTGCAGTCCATCCGACTACCGATTAGACCAGCAGATGCATTAGCTTGTGACGAAATTATCAATTGGTTGCATGTCACCGTACTCACCACTATTAATTCGCTTTATAATAAACTATAGGTAGTGTATTAGCGTATTATTCTTTCTATGTCAGAATCCACTACTTAGTACCCCGTAAATTTGATAGATGGCAGCACGTAGGCAGCATGAGCACGAAGCACTAGCATGCAGCAGAGTTGTGTCTTGGTGTGGGTGGGTAATATGATAATTAGCTTAGTGTGAGTAATGTTCTTATTGTAATTATACGTCCGTAATATGGACGTAACGCACACAATGAAGGACTGGGCGCCTGCAAGGCAATATGATATTTAAGATATGACTCCACTTTTGACTCTAGACTGTACAACATGCTCAATGAGTCTTTACAATGTTGCGTATGACCTTTTGCAGTTGACATTAAGAAATTTTCACCTACTTCGATTAATATACAGTTGTAGAAAAATGGCTTTAAAGTGCTGAGACATGAGGTCGATTTCTTGTAACGGAAATAAATGAATTGGAATGAATTTACACTACTAAGGGTGTCGTGTGACAAGATATTTTTTACGCTGTTTTTGCAAAATGAACTGATGATATCAACGAAGCATGGAAGTGAAGCGCACATTATTTCTTTTTCGTCAATTGTTGAGGACTTGGCAAAATCGACTCAAAATAATCTGTAGTAATGTAAAAAAGCTAAACAGTCTGTTTGCGCTTTGAAACTACAGGCACGACTTTCGCATTATTTCTGTGTATGATACCCATTAATGAGGGCTGTAAGGAAACCCAAACCTCCAACTGGAGCGAAGCCGCGGGACACAGTATAGTATAAACGAACGAGATGGTCGGATGAACCGAACGCGACGGATAGAGAGTGGAGGGCTCATGCACTGAATAGACAGGAATGACGAACCATAGGGGAGCCCTTTGCCCAGCAGTGGGACAGTATAGGCTAATAAAAAAAACGGTCAAATCATATAGTTGCATAGCTGAACTATTTTCACTATTTTTCGTCTCACAGGCATCGGAAATAATTCCGACGGACTGTACCATATCCACATTTTGGAATACGTAATCGCTTACCGCCCATTGCCCATCCAAAGAAACATTGAGCTATGCTAATACATTTATTTACATTTTCATAGACCGCTGCATAAGCACTTACAGTCGTGATTGTAATTATTTATCTGCTTTATATACAGTTAAAACCTAACGAACGTAATCCGTATGGCTGCCGACTCTGAGTGCCGACTGGTTTTTTCAACTGCTTTTTCACTTCATGTCTGTTTATTTGTTGGTTTCGTTATAACCCTTTTATAATTTAAAATGGGGGAAGCAAATGTTTATTTTTTATTTTTAATGTATTTTTCTTTAAAGCATGAATTAAAAACTTTTGTTAGATAACTTTTTATTTATTATTATTTATTTAAAACTTTATTGAACAAAATTTTAAAAATTATGTCCAAATGGTAGACCTAACGCCATAGCATTCTCTACCAGACCATTAGAGTAGTAGTAACAGAGAGTAATAAGGTAACTTTTGAAGTTGCCTGAGATAAATAAATACGAGAGACGAGCGGGAGAAGGGGGAGGCCTTTGTCCAGCAGTGGGCCACAATCTACAGGCTAGATAAAGAAGAGATACCTCTTAAATAAATAAACAAATATGAGATAAACAAAATTTCAGAGCGTAAGGTAACGTTAGCTAAAACGGATTCCCTTAATATTTTTGCGGGAAGCGAAGATTCTTTGTTATCAATCTAGTTTCTATTCAAACACCATTGAGACACAATTTAGAACCGACACCCTGGTACCACCATACAAGGGCTATCTTTTGATAAGTTGACAACATATAAGTTTTCACGTTTTAATTAAGATTTCTATTAGACATATTCACAAAAAGAGCTTAACAAGAAAACCCTCCCCACATATTTTCACAATTATTTCAAAACCAAAATGAGCTTTATTTCTTCCCAATAGAGTTGTTTATCAGACAAACTACTCTACGAGTGACACAAAAAGGTATCATTTAACTCCATGTCACTCTAAAGTCGACTAATTAAATTTGGATGTTATCTTCAACATGTGTCCAAAAGAAGGCGATTCTATCGTGATATACCAAACGGTGGATTTGACATGTCTATTTTGAGTAACTTCGTTGTAATAGCAACCTTCTGTTTTGAGAATAGAGTTGAAATTTAAATTCTTTTTCAAATGGTAGAGTTAAGTTTGACAAGTAAGGAATGGCTTTCGAAATAACATTCGGATGGTTTCAGTTGTGCGGGAAATAAACATTTCGGGATATTGAAGGAGTATGATGAATTTTTTATTTATCTATGTTAGATTTTTTTATTTTTTACTAGCTTTCGCTAAATTATGAACTAACACCTTGCCACAGTCCATTGGTGAAAACCGCGTGAAAAATCTAAACATGGTTAAAATATAATACGTTTTGGGCCAGGTTCGACACAGGGTCTAATCGAATAATACCTAAGTATTTTTTATTTATTTTATTATTTATTTATTCATTCATTTATTCACTGTACAATATTTACAATTTATCATTATACAATGTTACATAAACCAGTTTTGGTTTTTCCAAACATTGGAATCGCCAGTTAGTTTGTTTTGACGAAGCTTATTGCGGATGTTTTCTGTAAACTTTTTGACGAAGCGTGTTGCGGATATATTTCTATGGAGTTTTTGACGAAGCATGTTGCTGATAAATATTTGTGAAGATTTTTTACGAAGCGTTTTGATATTAATGACATAAAAATAATTTTTTTTAAAGCTATTTGTGTCAAAAACCACCCCTATTCTTTCCATTTCTTTTCCTTCCATTCTCTGTCAAACACTCTCAGGTCATCCGCCCATCTCATCTTTGGCCTTCCTCTTTGAAAATCTGGTTGTTTTGGAAAAAAATATAATTTCCACAAGAAAATATGTCATACTAAAAAAAACACAAAAAATGTAAGAAAGCGAGCGGAACGTATAGACAAGCCCAAAAAACTTGATACCTATTATAATAAATAAGTCTAAAACAGGATTTTTAAATTTATTGTGATACTTATTTTTCTTGCACCGATCCATTATGACCAATTTAAAAAAGAAATATATATGCCGCCCTGCATATTAATTTAAATAATCACACTGATTATAATTTTAAATCAATTTTCTTGGATATTTTTTGCTCAATATTTGCCATTTGTCTATAGCTAATAATATGCATATTGCTTTTATTTACTACTAGCTTTTGCACGCGTGTACTTATATTATTTCTATGCCCGCGTGAATGTCCCACGGGAACAGTGCTTTTTCCCGGGATGAAAAGTACCCTATGTCCTTCTCAGTACTTCTAACTATGTGTATGCGAAATTTCAGTAAGATTGGTTCAGTAGATAAAGCGTGAAGAGGTAACAAACAAACAATCAAATAAACAAACTCACTTTCGCATTTATAATATTAGTTAGGATTCATAAAAACTTTATTCATCCTATCCGTGAATCCTCAAGCATTTCCTTCCTTATGGGCATTTATGACATTACACAAATATTAAAAAAAAAATACAACCGACTTGAGTACCTCCCCTTTTTGTTTTAGAAGTCGGTTGATAAAAGAGCCGGCTTACCAACACGAATTCGAAAAACAACCATGTATTTTGAATGAATATTTTTATCAGTCTACGGATCAATAAACTTCATAATTTGTAGTACATTCTAATGGTGAACATTTTGAGTTTATTCGTTACAAACATTCGAAAATACAAATCTTCCTTCTTTATAATATTATTAGTGTGTAGATAATAAAAAAAAGTGATCTTATAAGGGTTGCGTTTTTGCCATTTGCCGTACGGAACCCTAAAATTCCATGTGACAGTTCATAGCCCCTAGTTGATCAAGTTCTCCTACGCGTTTAAATTAAATATGCACTCGAATTGATACACAGAAGATAAATATGACTTCATTATACTATCGCAAAATGCATTAAAAACTGGTCGAGAATAAGCCGAAAATTAAACTGGACTGGACACAAATTGAATACTAACAGATATACTAACGTTGTTACAATGTATGCTTTATGATTGTGAGTGAACTAGCGCCCCGCTACGGTTTCGCACGGGAGATACATTCATAAATTTTAGCCTATGTCACTCAGGCATAATGTAGCTTTCTATCGGTGAAAGAATTTTTGAAATCGGTTCAGTAGTTCCGGAGATTACCCCATACAAACAAACTTACACAACATTCCTCTTAATAAAATTAGGATAATTAGTATGATACCAGATATTATATACTCGTGTAATACGAAGTCAAAATGGCCAAGCGACATATTTTGACTAAAGTGTAAAGTTAGGCCTTGTAGAGTCAGAAGCTTGGCTCTACACGAGTGCTGCTAACTTTTTGACAGTGCGAGCCATATATGGTCTTGTCTTGGCAAAATTTTACATGAAAAATTTTCTGTATAAACGTACAAGTTTGTAAAAATGGATGGATTTTTGAATATGTATTTGTCACTCTTTCACGCAAAAACCACTGAACATAGAAACATGACATTTTGCAGACAGGTTCTTTATATAGCGTAAGCAAGCACTAAGAAAGGAATTTTGAAAATTCCGCCCCTGAGGGGTTGATAGGCGTAAAAGAGCGTAGCCGCTGGCAAAAGCTAGTACGTTTACTGGACTTCATTTAGGTGATGATAATATGAGTTGTATTCCTGTATGTTTTATAATTTGTGACTTGGACCCGTTCAGCAAATGATAAATCAGCGTGGGTCCGTTGCCATGGCAACAGTCTGCGAGCAAACCCGAGATAGCATCGGAGTAATCGGGCCACTTTTTTTATTTAAAACGAATATTGCATTCCGATACCTGTACCCTGATAGGCACTAACAAGGAGCTTAGAACGAAATGAGAGAGTGAAATGATGAATAAAGTACTCGAACTGTAAACAAATCTGTTGCTAAAATATTTGTCTACGCTATTGGGATATCCAGAGAAGATGTCAAGAAAAAGGAAGAAAATAAATCCAAAATCCATGAGGAGGTCCAGACCCCAAATTGAGTGATTCCGGGCTGAAAAAGGAGAATGCCGCAGCGAGTAAGTTAAGTTTTTAAAAATATCTTTCAACTCCAGCAGGCCACTAACACAAAAAATCCGATCTTCATTTGGTTTTATACTCCTTGATACCAAAAAGTCGGACGTGTTGTCTTTTTCCTTTTACATACCGAGTGAGCGAGAGGCGATTTTTTCGGTAACCGAACGACGCTGCTTTGATTTCTTCATCGGATGTGATTGGCGTGAATTTATTATAGTACCGTTCATTTTTTCGGCGGACAAGATGTTTAATTGCAAACGTATAAAGTTACGTTTCGAATAGCACATAGATTGACCTCTCTTCAAGTGTTGCCATTCTTAATGTTACTTTTTTGCGATTCGCATTAAAATCATGATTTTTAAATTTTGGGGGCATCAGACGAGCCCAAAGTTGCCGCTATTTTAAATCAGAATTTGTGCGTAGCTTTCAGTGAAATCCATTTATATTGTAAAGTATGCTATAAGCTAGCTTAAAATTGAATCAATCTGTATATAATCTACCTAAGATAATCTACCATTTCGACGCCGAAAATATAACATTCACATAGGATTCATTAAATAAATAACAGCAATAGTATTTTCTAGAAAACGGAAAAGACAGAGCCGTTGCCAACATTCTGTAACAAAATAATAATTACAAAAGCATGGACAAGACTAGACAAAAGGAAGCAGCAAAAAGTTCTAGATTAAAATTACTTTGCATTCCATGCAAGAGCGGCCATGAAAATGAACCCATAAAGTTTAGCCATGGAGGTTTACGGTTCTGGTCGTGTGCACTAGTGGTTGTCTTTAATTACTTGCCATTTTTAAGGAGCTAAATCATCCGTATTATTTCTGTTGTTACTGGCCAGGAAAAAGTAAACGTTTTTATGACTTCCAGGTGCATTTAGAATAGCAAAGACTCCTCAAAAGTACCCTAGTTGCTATTCTAGGTCTTCTTGTGTGGCAAATTTCATCGTAATTGGTTCAGTACATTTTACGTGAAAGAGCATCAAACAACTTTCTATCCAAGCTTCGAAACATCAAAATGTTTCGCGTTTAAAATATTAGTAGGATTAATAATATATAACACAGTAACTGCATTGAAACAGTAGTCAAGTTGCATAATTTTGTTATCAATGTGATAAAGATACTTAAAAGGATAAATTATACATACTATCTAGTTACAATTCATCATATTTTTAAGTAGCAACAGCTAGTCTGCCTTCAGCTTCCGAGCCACGAATAGTTGCTCCTGGCATGAGCTCATCCGGCGAAATATTTTGGGCAAGTTCCTTCACCCGGCCGTGGGTGGCAGCCGAGAGAGCGCAAAAACTTGACACTTCACTCTTTGGCTAGTCGTTATTTATTTTGGTAGGATTGGACGTGTAGTACAACCTGTGTTATTATGTGCAGGACCTTGTTAACATTAACACTTTCGTCGTCAGACCAAATAAATTTTTATTGGTATTGGTCGGTGCCTTGTCAAGGATCTTCCAATTTTGCTTACATTAAAACCATTTCACAATGTCAATTGAATCCTACTATCCTACGAAACTAATATGGATGTGTGATGATGATGTATGTTGCTAATCAAACACGTAAAATCTTCAGGACGGATTTCAATGAAGTTTTGTACACGAGTAGAAAAATAGCGGGAATATCACATAGGGTACTTTTTATCCCGAAATTCCCACTGGATCAAAGGCCCGGAGCGCAGCATTCTATATATCTATTCAAAAATCAAAGCACTAAAACTTAAAAAGAAAGACGAAGAAGAAAACAGAAGCATTTAGCACGAAGTCTGGCATTCATAGCATATCGTATCGAATCTCAATAGCTAATAAAAATAAGTGAAAGGTTTTGTAATTCATCATTCCATTTATCTGTAAGTTGCAATACACGCGACTGAATTATCTACTATGTACCTACTATACTACTCTAATTTAACCTTTTGTCGTGTTGTGTAGGATGATATGTTTACTTTGGCTGTAGTTTTGTTTCCCCTCTGGTATTTTCCCAAGTTGCTTTATTTGCTCATTTATTTCCGAGTGGTAAGTACAACAACCCCGAAAATTATATCACGTCTCTGCCATACAAAATCTGCACGGCAGTGCCTCAATTTTGAGAAAAAAGAAACCGTGCCGACGTTAATCAGGCTCGGCATACTTAAGGGTTTCAACGAAAATCATATCAAAATTCCTTCGAAGGAGGTCGAAAAACGTGGAATGAAAATGGCTGGCAGTCTACTCGGAGTTTCTCAAACGACAGGTACCAGTTTAGGGGGTCAATAACCGGAGCGTTTCGACAATGCGAATAAGTATATGTAGGTAGATGCGCGGGCGCACGATGGTTTGTGCGCTAATGTAACGTGCGTGATAATCAATTTATTACTCTCTTTACTCATTTGGACATTACATCACGTGGACATTATATAGGTATCATTTATTGACCTGGATAATTGTTAATAACTAGGTTAACCAACATTTTCAGGGCACAAGTGCATAAGCATTTTCTGGGAATTTTGATGTCAATCTGTTGTTTCTTCGCCACGCGATCAAAAATAATAACCATCACAAAAAAAAACAATAGTCACAATAATCCAACCAGTCTAAAAATATGTTGGTGATATATACTGCTTAGTTAGACTTTGAATGGCCAGATTTGAATGGATCTTGTATTTTCGTTGATTCTTTGAGGAAACCGCTGAAAATTGATACCCTTGATATTTTAGCCGATGAATCACGAAACTAATGGGCTGTTTCTGGACTCGTTAAAGAAAATTTTAAAGCATATTCGAGATAATTTTTTGGTTGAAATCATGAATAAGATCAAAGCTGCTTTGCGGTGTCCGTTGTAGGTAAATAGACGTATTTTAGCTCAGTTTTCGCCCTGCACTAGTATTTTTTCTTTCTTTTCTATGTCTTCAGTGTCTTAATTTTTATAGATCGCAATTTTTTTGAGGTTTAAGTAGAAGTAAGGTTTTCAGATTTTTCCCTCTGTTTGTTCTACAAGACATTGCTTATATAATTTCTTCTTAATCAACGCCCAGTAGAGTTCAAGTTTGACCCTCATGTTGTATTGTATTAATTTTCATACTGTGAAATATTAAAGGGCGAAGGAAAGGAGGTCGGAACTCCCAAGAGGGCAAGAAGTTAAAATAACTCTTTTTAGAGCATAACAAAAACTGGAGAAGTGGTAAAAAGGGTGAAGAACGAAGAAGAAATCGATAGGCGAATAGCTAAATACCTTCTCAGAACTCTTGTTGTAATAATTTGTTAGAAGTACGGAGAAGGACATAGGGTACTCTACCTTGATATGCATGCTAAAGTCAACCAACCAACAATTCTTATTTGTGAGGCTAAGGTTTTGGAGCACGTAACACTGTTTTAATAAACCGCAGTCAAGTTTAGCGTATGTACTTTGAGGGTCCAAACGAGGCAGCCATCCCATGGGCACCAATTTTGACGGGGGTCCGTACCTGTGGCGGACGATATGTAATTTGATTAATTTGCAAATAAGTAAGCAAAACGCCGACATTATCTTATTTGGCCATTATTGCCCCGGGGACACTATCAGTAGGATTTTTTTTTCATTTAGCAAATAAAAACCTTATTTTAGAATCCAAAATTTCGATGTAAGGTAGGGTAGCTTGACCGGACTGACATCAAACCATCATGATTCTAAAACAATTTTTGCAACTTTATAAATATTAAACTATTGAATGAACTTGTAAAACTTTTTTTTTATTTCCAAGTGCGACGAATTCATTGATCACAAATAAACTAGTGGAAATTAGAAATCGAAGGATTTTAAGATTGCTTTAATCTCCACTCTGCATGAACTAAGTCAACAAATTAACTTATCTAATTTGTAAGTAATGCTGATACTAGGTAATTCAAATCAAAACATTAAAGAAATTACTATACTTCGTTAAAGAATTATAATCATCTATCAACTATCATTTATTTAAACGTATATAACTTATACTAAAAATATTTTTTTTATAGAAATAGACGACATCAAAAAAGTAGTTCCAAAATACACAAAAAACATCGCGAAAATTGGCAAAATCAGCTCAACATTCTTATAACATACGCAACCAAAGATTTAGAACCTTATCGAAATTAAAATAAGGTTTTAAATACCCTAAAAATAATTAAATATTGTCAATAGGTTCAAAGAACTACACACCCACAGCAATATATCTTGTTTTAATTTCTTTTTTGTTACGCATTTCTTATTGATCAATAGCCCATTATTTGAATAGCTAACACTGGCCACTCAGATCATTGTATTTATGGTACAGATTATAAAAAAGCTGAGAAAAAAGAACGTCGGTACATATTGGACAAAGTGATAATTTTTGATTGACAATCATTAAAAGAGGTGATTGCGCGGTACTTACATATTTTATTGAGTAGTTTTATTTTTAATTCTTTTGGACCAACGCGGATGTAGTTAATTATGACGGTGCTTTTTTATTGTGACATTCTTTAATGACATCGATTAGAATAGGATATTCAGTCATTGAAAATATTTAACACACTAAAAATAGCTAAAAGAAATAAATGAAATGGGACTTGATAATCGATTGATATATAGTCAATTAAAAAGTAGTAAGATATAATAAAACTAGCTTTTGCCCGCGGCTTCGCCCGCGTGAATTTCCCACGGGAACATTTTACTCTGGATGAAAGGTAACCTATGTCCTTCTCCGTACTTCTAACTATGTGTATGCAAAATTTCAGGAAGATTGGTTCAGTAGATAAGGCTTGAAGAGGTAACAAACAAACAAACTCACTTTCGCATTTATAATACTAGTTTTTGCCCGCGGCTTTGCCCACGTGAATTTCCCACGGGAACAGTGCTTTTTCCCGGGATGAAAGGTACCCTATTAGACCGAGAGGTCACGGGAATTTTCGTAACGATCAGGGAAACGGATAGACTTGCATTTATGGGTTGTAGAGTAGTCCCCTAATGTGAATGATGTCGGTCTGCCGGCTCTCAGTGGTAGCTTCTTCGAGCTATAGGGCCTGGAAGGTGCTTCATCGTTGCGAAAAAAAAACGATCTGAGAAATGGTTAGTTTTAGTACATATTCAAAGTATGGCATCTCCGCATGTGAAACAAGTTGGTCTGCCGGCTGTCAGTGGTTGCATTTCAGAGCTATGAGGCGCGCAAGTCACTGCATAGTTACAAAAAAAAACGATAAGAGAAATGGTTAGTTTTGGTACCAATTGGAAGAATGGTGTATCCACAGATGAAACGAGTTGGTCTGCCGGCTGTCAGTGGTTGTATTTCAGAGCTATCATCGTTCACGTAAGTCGCTTATTTGAGGAAAAAGTCTAAAAAAACATTGAAAAGCGGGAAAATAGGCGAATTTTTCTAGTTCATGCCAGCCGCTGACGTATCTGCGTATGTTTGACCCAACCTCAAACTTGCGCCGCGCACCACCGCACTGTGGGGAAAAAAATTTAGAGAAAAAAAGGTTCTCTTCAGAAAATCTACGTCGATTTTGGTAAAAACTGATTATGTATTTCATTTTTGATCTTAATAAGAAGACTTTTTATTAATACTATTTTTGCTAACATTGCATTCTTTTAATAGGTACTAAAACTGACCATTTCTCTTACCGTTTTTTTTTCGTAACTAAGCAGTGACTTTCGCGCCTCAAAGCTCTGAAATGCAACCACTGACAGCCGGCAGACCAACTTGTTTCACATGCGGAGATGCCATACTTTGAATATGTACTAAAACTAAACATTCCTCAGATCGTTTTCTATTTTTTGCAACAATGAAGCTCATTCTAGCCTTAATAGCTCAAAGTGGCAACCACTGATAGCCGGCAGACCAACTTGTTTCACATGAGGAGATGCCATATTTTGAATATGTACTAAAACTAACCATTTCTCTGATATTTTTTTTCAACAATGAAGCCCCTTCCAAGCCCTAGGTATAGCTCGAAGTGGCAACCACTGAAGGCCGGCAGACCACCTTGTTTCACCTGTGGAGACACCATTCTTTCAATAAAAACTAAAACTGACCATTTCTTTTACCGTTTTTTTTCGTAACTATGCAGTGACTTTCGCGCCTCATAGCTCTGAAATGCAACCACCGACAGCCGGCAGACCAACTTGTTTCACATGCGGAGATACCATAATTTGAATATGTACTAAAACTTACCATTCCTCAGATCGTTTTCTATTTTTTGCAACAATGAAGCTCCTTCTAGCCTTTATAGCTCAAAGTGGCAACCGCTGACAGCCGGCAGACCAACTTGTTTCACATACGGAGATGCCATACTTTGAATATATACTAAAACTAACCATTCTTCGGATCGTTTTCTATTTTTTGCAACAATGAAGCTCCTTCTAGCCTTTATAGCTCAAAGTGGCAACCACTGACAGCCGGCAGACCAACTTTTTTCACATACGGAGATGCCATACTTTGAATATATACTAAAACTAACCATTTCTCTGATCGTTTTTTTTTTCGCTACAATGAAGCCCCTTTCAGCCCCTATAGCTCAAAGTGACAACCACTGACAGCCGGCAGACCAACTTGTTTCACATACGGAGATGCCATACTTTGAATATGTACTAAAACTAACCATTTCTCTAAGCATTTTTTTTCGCAACAATGAAGGCCCTAGGTATAGCTCGAAGTGGCAACCACTGAAGGCCGGCAGACCAACTTGTTTCACCTGTGGAGACACCATTCTTTCAATAAGTACTAAAACTGACCATTTCTTTTACCGTTTTTTTTCGTAACTATGCAGTGACTTTCGCGCCTCATAGCTCTGAAATGCAACCACTGACAGCCGGCAGACCAACTTGTTTCACATGCGGAGATACCATACTTTGAATATGTACTAAAACTAACCATTCCTCAGATCGTTTTCTATTTTTTGCAACAATGAAGCTCCTTCTAGCCTTTATAGCTCAAAGTGGCAACCGCTGACAGCCAGCAGACCAATTTGTTTCACATACGGAGATGCCATACTTTGAATATATACTAAAACTAACCATTCTTCGGATCGTTTTCTATTTTTTGCAACAATGAAGCTCCTTCTAGCCTTTATAGCTCAAAGTGGCAACCACTGACAGTCGGCAGACCAACTTTTTTCACATACGGAGATGCCATACTTTGAATATATACTAAAACTAACCATTTCTCTGATCGTTTTTTTTTTCGCTACAATGAAACCCCTTTCAGCCCCTATAGCTCAAAGTGGCAACCCCTGACAGCCGGCAGACCAACTTGTTTCACATACGGAGATGCCATACTTTGAATATGTACTAAAACTAACCATTTCTCAGATCGTTTTTTTTTCGCAACAATGAAGCACCTTTCAGTCCCTATAGCTCGAAGAAGCTACCACTGAGAGCCGGCAGACCGACATCATTCACATTAGGGGACTACTCTACAGCCCATAAAAGCAAGTCTATCCGTTTCCCTGATCGTTACGAAAATTCCCGTGACCGCTTAGACTATATGTCCTTCTCCATACGAGTACTTCCAGCTATGTGTATGCGAAATTTCAGGAAGATTGGTTCAGAAGATAAACGTGAAGAGGTAACAAACAAACCAACAAACTCACTTTCGCATTTATATATTACTTAGTTATTAATTATCCTCTCCCTCATGTTGTACTTAGTTAGGATTAGGATTGTAATTCTATGTCTAAAAAAGTATGAGGGGTTTTTATTAATCCAATGGAAGCCAGAATGTAAACCCAATTTAGAATATTAGCTACTCTACTACATTAACAAGTTCATAAAAGCGAGTCAACAGCCGGGTGTGTGTAAACAAAGCTGTGACGTCACTGAACCCACAACACGCCCACCGATCAAAAGCATTGCTTTCAGTGTTTCGTTCACATTTCACTATCGGCGCGGGCGCACCTACGCCTTAACCGCGACGGTCACTAAACCCATTTCATCCTAGTCATAATGATCATCCTGAAGAATACGTCACAGGCAACGTATTACTTTGTAACGTTAGTTTCTTCTTCGTGTCGGTCTACTGTTGTTCTTTATTGTCTTTGACCTCTTGCCTTCTAGGGTACTATTCTGTCACATTTTTTACTTCTTCCATTACCTAGCTAGACTAAGCGTTCTGACGATATTGCCACAGTCTTATAAGGCATTCTCATTGTGAAGCCGCAAGAAGACGCTGGGTGCTAGCCGCTTTCACCTTGTCTCTAAGAAAATCTATGAAAGAATCTGTTGGATCTACAACAGTAGACTTCTTGCGAAGATGATGATTATGAGGGGTTTTACCTGCGGTTCAGTGGATTGGATCCATTACTGGGTCTACGGGTAATTTTATTTACCCGTAGTTCCAAGACTTAAGGAATTTCTCTCTGAACGTCTGACTATGACAATCTTTACTACTATTTTGTATGTTTTCATATTTCAAATAAATGATTTATGTGTTGTGTATCAACAAAGCAACATGTATCTTAATACGTACGTAAAAATCATTTCAGTCTACGATGTTCTTAACTCCCTTCCAGACCGGTCGGCTTGGAAAGTGATTTATTCTGGGCTTCGACAATGATACGTAGGCGACCGACTCTCTCCGACACATTGTTGCCCGATATAACGCACTGACAAGAGAAAAAAGATTGGAAATGCTCGATAGGTTGCGCGATCAGAATAGACCTGATTTCCTTAAAAAAGAAGACTACAGCAAAGAAATTCCGATAGGTCTCTTCGATGTAGCAGACGACGAAGTAGTAAAATGGAATTTTGAAGCACTAGCCGAAATACCTGGCACATTTAGTTACTTACGGAAATTATGTGTCTTAATAACTTGTGTAAAAAACTTGGAGTGGCTATGTCACTTGTGTATAATAAATAACCACTTGAAGAAGAAAAATAACAGATAAAATTTAAAATTTGAACTTACAGAAAAAATATGTAAGGCACATCACCGAGGATCGGTCGAGGTCATTGTAGAAGACAGACAGAAATATGAAGTGGAGAAAACAATGAGAAATCTCCAGCAAGATATTCAACAAGCTAAGCAAGTCGTTGTATATAAACTAGAGAGCTTTCCTCACGATATTTTCTATCTTATAATCAGCTCAGACCTTAGATTGCTATGACTCATAACAACCTTACGGAAGAAATTACCCTAAATGGCAATGAAAAATACACTTTTGGGTTCAGGTAGAATATAAGTAAGTAAAAATGCATTATTGCACCAAAACACGTAACGGATACAAGTAAAAAAGAAAAAAAAAGACGATACAAATAAATATAAAAGAGTCAGTAAGCTTTGAAAACACGACGACGGGCCGACGCTAGAAATTTTCAAAATTTTTCAAAACAGAGTGTTTGGAGTACTGGAAGACAAGAACCTGTTTGAGCAATCACAGTAAATCGTTTGACTATGCATAACTTTATAAATTCTAGACCAATGGCTGACTGTTAACTGTACAGTAAGGAAGACAATTCCGTCATGCGTCAGATACCAATGTATCTATGTCAGAATCTCTATTCTCTATGGTATTCTATGAACACGGACAAAACACATTGTTTTCGACGAGCATCGATCTAAAATCGAGCAATTAGACCATTCGATGGACACGCACGATTAGACGAATATTTCAAATTCATTCACTCGGTGTTATTGATGTTGAGACCACTGGAAGTGATATGTTCTCGTATAGTAAGACTGAGTCCGATTTGCCCAGACACCAGTAAATATATAATATTTTGTATATTAACGTCATTAAAGATGTTCTTAGCCCTTATTTATTATATTCAAATTTATTGTACGAATTAAGATAAATTAATTTAGCAATTTTTGAACACTAGCATAAATTCGACTGTTAAATGGCGATTCTGACGGGCATGATTATACGGCCATTAGGATCGTGTAGGTTTTACGAAAATATTCTTAAAAGTGAATTTATGGTTTCCTAGCAGCACCGCTCCACTATTTCTACCGCAATAAAAATCATCCCATATGCCATATTTAATCGCAATCAATTCACTCATTCATTCTCGCAAACTTTCACATTTTCAATAATTGCAAGATTTGCTTTTAGTCCAAGGCCCGACGTGCCAGCATATGGTTTATTTAGGCTACGTGCCGATTTATGTCATGATATTCTGTCCGAAGGGCCACTGACGCTTCCTATTTTGATAACGTTGCCAAAACGAGTTTCTAGACGACAGGCAGACGACCGCTCATGACTCCCGTAAACTCTAGCAGTTGATGACGTCATTCAATGCGAAATAAATCATTCTTTCATTCGTTTTCTACGTCTGTTACACTATTTGTTGCTCAAAGTCAAAGTCAAAATTTACAGTCAAAGTCAAAATTTTTTATTGAAACTTGGCCTTCAAAGAAGGCTCTTTTTCACGTCGATAACTAATTATTTAATCATAATATATTATGTCTCAAAGCTACAAACTACTAGCATTTCGGAACGACCACTGCTGAGAAGAAATGCCGAAAGAAACTCATGAAACAGTCTTGTTCGCCTAATATGCCAGAGGGGCTATTTATTAACTTTATACATACACTAGATTGTGTACAGTCAAAAATAAAATATAAGAAAAAAAAATATATAATAAAACATGTTATGTTTGTGATCAGGTAACCACAATATATTGGTTAAGAACAAAAAATAAAAATAAAATTCGAATCAGGATCGAAGCAGGATCCCCCTGGCAACACCCGTTCACGAGTTGACGCGAGGGTCAGCCATCGCTCCTGAGGAAACGACGGATGTAATAACTAGGCGTTTGATTTTACTTTCTTCCTTTTTGTTTGCATGGTTATTAGAATATTGACTAAAGAAATATATATCCTTTGTATCATCATTATTATCAATTTATATCAAATTTTATTATAATAGCTGTCTACGACTTAAACCAACTTTATCTAGGTGTTGAAAATTCTAACACCCGAATAAAATATTGGAGTGATATAAACAATGGAAAATTTGTATGTTACGACATACAATGCCCTCCTTCCTATGGCCTATGTTCTAAAAGCGTACATATTTTGTCATTATCAAGTATTTTTAAACATTTTATGACTTTGTCCTGATAAAACATTGGGCAAGAAATAGGTCCGTTTGCAAGCGTGATAAAAACAGAAATAAACGTTCAGATTTTGTAATCATCGTTAAATATAATTTTATATTACTTGCCTGTGCCTCCAAACAAATAGCTTTAGCTTTCAGTTTTTAAAAAAAGGAAGGCTACAATAGACACTACCGTTTTCTTTTTTCAACGATTTCTTCAAGAGTCAACCCTTGGACATCACTTAATTTTTTTTAAATCAAAATTGACAATTTTGTCCCCTTTACTTTTACATTTGTCGTCTATCCTATTGGTTGGAAAGGATTACAACACACTCGATAGCAATTTCTTTCGCTCGTATTCTTTCCCACTTACCATTTTCCGAGTTACCTCTTCCTCCATAAATTACAGCAATACAAGACCCACTTGGCTTTCCAATCGGATACACGCACCGAGTTCATATCATTTATTTATAGAGTTCCACAAGGGTGTGTATCCGAAACGCGGCGGTTTACGATCTTCGCGTGTTGGCACCCATTATCGTCGATTTTGATCGCAGTTGACATTTCCAATGAAAGAAGGACCACATTTTTACACGGATCGGTAGCATTGATGTTGCAAATAGCGACTATTGTCTGCAACTGTTATCCTTTTAAAACAAAGTGTCAAATATTTGACACTTGATCAGCCATAATTAGATGGCATCGTATTGAAGGATGACTTGAAATACACTAATAACTTTATTTTATTTTATTTTTGACTGTACACAATCTAGTGTATGTATAAAGTTAATGAATAGCCCCTCTGGCATGTTAGGCGACCAAGACTGTTTCATGAGTTTCTTTCGGCATTTCTTCTCAGCAGTGGTCGTTCCGAAATGCTAGTAGTTTGTAGCTTTGAGACATAATATATTATGATTAAATAATTAGTTATCGACGTGAAAATGAGCCTTCTTTGAAGACCAAGTTTCAATAAAAAAAATAGACTTTATCTTTGACTTTAACCCTTTATGAACAGTCAATGATACTTAGCAAATTTCCTTTTAAAATATTGAAACAAAATTGATAATCGGGGTTTTGCATTTCCCCCATGACAGACCATGCCAAAATCGCGGAATCATAATTTTCGCAAATTAGTAAGTGATTTATCAAGTTCCCATTTCATGTTATCCAGATTTTAATAAATTCATTACAAGATCTTAATTCTTGAATTACAAGATCAAATCTTCTTTACGTTCCTCCAACGTCCTCCAACTAAAAAGAAATACTCCGTCTATACACATACATTGTAATTTGTTTTGACGTCTCTAGGCGGGTCATATCCAGTACATTTCAACAGTACGTCTTACCTACGATCCGGTTTGTATGAGTCAGTGTATGATCGATGGGTGTGAATCAGGTTGTCTGCAGCTTTCATTCAGCGCGAGTGGGCTCACAATTGGACTTTTGGGGTTCCTTACTTGAGAAAAGAACCCTTTAGCTTTTGCCCGCAGCTTCACCTGCGTGAATATCCCACGGGAAGAGCGCTTTTCCCCGGGATGAAAGGTACCCTACGTCCTTCTCAGTACTTTTTACAATGTTTCTTTTTGTGTATTCTAGTAATGTTTTTTTATGTGTATTCGAAATTTCAGTTCAGTTTCAGAAGATTGGTTCAGTGGATAATCCGTGAAGAGGTAACAAACAAACAATATCATAGATGAAATGGTCTAGCAAATAATGAACATAAAAGAGACTTACATCTTTTTCTGAACAACCATGCATCGCCTGCTGGAACAACTTGCCGCCTGTACAGTCATTGGCTACTTTTAAAAACATCTTAAACAACATCTAAATTCTTTCTCTTGGTTCGCGAATTAACTTGAGATTCTGGAGATCACACTCATAGAATATGTTTCTTAAGTGTGTTATTTTTCATTTTAGGTACCATTTTAGGTAGGTAATGCGAGGCATTCACTTGGTCCTTACTTGACATGATGACAATGCATTTTGTTTGCACTGCATTACGTTCTATTTTTTTGTCTATGATTTGTTAGTATTACTTACTTACGTCTATCCTCAGTGACCCAAAGTGAGTCTTGGCCTCCAACACAAGAGCACGCCAGCGTCACAGGGCGGGCGCTTCATAGAAACGGCGCGTCAAATATGCCTACTACTACTACAAATGAAACTGTATATCCGTGAACACGTCAGTAACACGTCAATGTGTGCGTTTTCATAGTCGAACGTCCCACAGTTACACAAGAACGGGGGAGAAGTGCGGAAGGAGCGGGGGGTGCCATATTGCGGGAGGGGCAGGGAGTTTCCTTTCTGTACGTAGTACTAATATTAATTCTGTGCCAGCGTCCCCGGTCCCGCGCAAGCTCCCGCCAGTCGTCGCCAACTTGCAGCTCGCGTAGGTCAGCCTCCACCATGCTCCTCTTTCTGGTTAGTATTGCCATGTTCAATAAATTACTAATTTTGTTGAACTATCGGCTCGCGAGAGCCCGACTCCCACTTGACCGATTTTTTAAAATAATAACACATGTTATTTCGTTTCAATGTAAATTCTGGGCGTGTGCGATTGTGAATAGTTAGAGCACAATTACTGCGAAGTCGTTTGTATTATTAATACCTACCACAGTTAATACCGTTCGTTTTATTATGGCCTGTGAACATAAATTATTCAAATTGGCCATATTTTGTATGTAAATCTAATAGAAAACCCATTAGTGATCTAGTTAATAGCGTCATGGGTATGAAAATCACATATTATATTATGTTTGAAGCCAAACTTAATCACAAGTCATGTTACCGGAGAAAAACAAATTAGCTAATTAAATATGCACCAGCATGATTTTTATGTTATGACCAAGGCACATGGTCATACGTGGAATGAAACAAACTAAACTGGACAATAAAAATTAAAGCCATTATTTACACACTAGTTGACAATAAGCCAGATATGCGTGAGCCAATCCTGAAAACCTGACACCAAGGCGAGCTGGGGGCTGATTCTGTTAATTATAGAATTATCGTATCTCAATTGTGTCTGAGAAGCCAAAGAGATAGTACTAAACCGACAAGAGATGCTTTCGTACAATCTCTTTGGAATCTGAGATACAAATGAGACATGTGTAATATGTCGTGCCTCAGTTGTGTCTCAAAAGCCAAAGAAATCGTACGTACAGAGATCTTGTAGCTTTAGTTCAATTTCTTTGGCTTCTGAGACACAACTACGACACAATATATGTAGTACGTTTGTAAACGTACGTTAGTAAAGAATCATAGCCCAGATCGATTGATCCCGCTAGACATTAGTTCGCTTTGCCACCACTTGCCAAATGATTCTTGCCGCACTTGACTATACCTCGTTCGTGACGTGTCACATTGGAAACTCCGAAGTGATAAAAAGTAACGTTGATTTGTAGAATACACAGGACAAAGTACTGTAGTCAATAGGGTTGCCTTTATTATATTTTGTTTATTCATTTTCTTTTTATTTTTCATCTCAAGATCATAAGTGGCTTATATCCATAAGCCCATAAATAATATTACTACAGATTTTTGTACAAAAGAAAACAAAATTTCATTAAAAAGTTAATTATTGATAAATCATCGTTTTGAGTAAAAAAGATCAAATCCAAACTGTGAAAGTCTTATACTTTCTTCTCAAAAATAATGAATCTGATGATTTTTTATTATGTTTGTTAAATTGATTAGCAAAACGCACTAGCTCCGAAAATACCAATGTGATTGAACACATTTTTTTATATAACATATATTTATATATTTTTATTTTATATATACTTACTTATATATTTTATATATTCGATACTCGCAACCCTAAGTGTCGTTATGTGGAATGCAAATAAGTGGTATTTGGGTTACATTATGTAATATGTCGCTGTAAGCAATAAAGATAAAATTAAAATCCGCATGAATGACATAGTATTATTAAGTAGGCAAATTTTTAATGACTATGCGTGCGGTCATTTAGAATTTAAAAGTTTTAAAAGGTTCAATTACACAGCAGTTTTCTGAGTAACATTAAAAATCAACTTTAACTGAAAAGGAATTAGCTGTTTTCTGCAACTTCGTCAATTTTTTGGATACTTTAAATATCTTTAAAGAGCAAATTAAGATTCTACGCTTTCCTGTAACACACTTCCGTGCATTTTCACGAATCACACAAATAATAGCAGAAAAGCGACAGAAAGAACAAATCAAAAATTGATTTTGACAAGCGGTCCAACATTGCCCGCGGAAAGATGTGACACATCAAAAATCGACATTGACAGGTTAGTACGACATTGTTCTTTCCCAACCCTATTCCTTTGATTCCCGACGTATTCCCGAGAGGTGAAATGTCACACTTTGCGACACCGAGACACCAGGGGTCAATGACCCGCTGCATCGAGCGAACACCTATACATTTATTATTACTTCCCTTATCTGAACTAACATCGGTACAGTCCACTACATTGTTAAGTTACCCTGCCTGGATCTCTTTTACAACACAAAATCCTTTATTGCACATAAGTATTACAAAGTATTCTTATGCAAACTTAAAATTAAAAGTTGTCTTTAAAAGTTTAAAAACATGAACTTAATTTTGTCATAAATTAAATACTACTGAATATAATTAGTCGTGTGATTTATAAATTATTGACAGCGTTGACATTTAGGTAGCTCAACACAAACAGCATTTGAGCTGTAAATAGTTCTAGTGGTTTTAAGACCTATAGACATCACCGCGGGGCATGACAATGTCTAATGATTGATCAGTGGCGCTCAAACTGGGATTTTAAAGTTATTATTTTTTTATACCGATTAAGTTATAAATAAAATGACTCCCCAAAAGTGGGTTACCCCCATATTTATTTTTAGATTTTATTTACGTCACACTTCCAATAATCATCTTTTCGACCAAAAGATAACGAAATGATTTTATAATGTTTCCTTTATTTATTTCCTTTTTGATGTGAGTAAACCTTAAAATTAAAAGGAACCTCAGTCTCAGTCTGGCCTCTCAGTCTCAATATTAGTCAGGTCTATAAAAATTTACGATGATTTACATACAGGAATTTACAAAAATAATACCTTTACGTTATTACTAACAGTACTAACACTTATCTTTATTAGTTAAATGTAGAGTCGTCGGCTGGAAGGGTCAATTTTGTCTTATGGCACAGAATTAATATTAGTACTACGTACAGAAAGGAAACTCCCTGCCCCTCCCGCAATATGGCACCCCCCCGCTTCTTCCGTATTTCTCCCCCGTTCTTGTGTAACTGTGGGACGTTCGACTATGAAAACGCACACATTGACGTGTTACTGACGTGTTCACGGATATACAGTTTCATTTGTAGTAGTATTAGGCATATTTGACGCGCCGTTTCTATGAAGCGCCCGCCCTGTGCTTATGGCTAGCATAATATGATATTATATTACCTAATATAATTCAGCTTGTTGCACTAAACAAACAAATCGACAAATGACTCAGATGACCAACTACTATTAACTTTTGAATTGAAAAGAAGAACTCAGTATTTTAAGCTTAGCTCAATGCATGTTTGTACGCGCATCACGCAAAAACTACTGGACTAAAGTTGATGCGGTTTTCACTGTTATATTGCTGAAGGTCTAACTTAAAATCTGGGGTAGGTTTCATCTTGATACGTCACTTAGAACCTGAGATATTAACAATAGTAAATTACGCGCGGACGAAGTTTGCGAGCACAAGCTAGTCGTAAATGACATAAAATGTTTACACACTTTGGCAATCTCAGGTCGGTGGTCTAGACCACTTCAACTGACATATTGCGAGAGAGAAAGTAGATTATAGTGCGTTTGATAATAAGTTGTTTTGGTTTTGTGTCCATTTCAGATTGAATGTTTGATTTGAATAAGATAAATAACATTTAAGACTTGATATCCGCGTATGAGTCATACATAAGTGGACATATCTACAGTCTAATTACAACTACAGTCATGTTACGATCTGAGTTCAGCGTTTCCCATAATTCCGCTCTCGTAAGAATTTTGAAATAACTACTATGACAGCATAAGTAGATAATTTCAGGTTCACCCATGTACCGAATTTTAAAACCTGTCCATGAGTTTCTGTGTGAGACTAATAGTCGGGGCTGTGAATTTTCAGTTGTATGGAGGTGGTCACATTAAATCCTACGATGGTGATTTTTATAAACTACATAGATTATGATATTACAACTGCAAATTTAAGTGTAAAAAAAAAATCACCACCACCGTTTTTTTTTAAACGCTATTATAAGACTCATATTGTTATAACTCTCAAACAAAAAATCCTACCAGGGTGATTTTTTGTTACATGTTTCCTTACGAATAATAAAAGCTTGATTTAAAAAATCACCAATAAATAACAATCCGAAATGGATTTTTTAATGAGTTGTAATTTTTATACTTTAAAAACATCCTGTACAAAAACAAAAAATCCAGCAATGGTGACTTTTATATATTATTCCTATACGATTGGAATGAACCATATCCTCAATTTTTATAAGGGTGACTACAACAGTTTTTTTTTTATTAACGTTTAATTTTTTTTTTAATTCTACAGTCGAGAAAATTGTATATTCGTACGTAATGTGAATTATTCAATCTTAATTTGAAAAAACGACTTATGTTTATGAACCCGATTTCCTGTAATTAAATAAAAACCATATTGACATTTATAACGTTAAAAATACATTTTATGACTAAAAAGCCTTATTATAAACCAGCCAACTTTTATTTACAGGTAAATGAAGTCTTATTAATTAATTGTGAATGAACAGTAATCTCTATTGTAAACTTTTTTGTTTACGAGCAATTCAGTATAGTTTATTTACCCCTCCCATTTCATATCGGATCATCAAAATTCTTTTTTTTTTATATAAGGATGTCTAAAAACATCAAAATAATGTTAAGTATAAGAATCATGGTTATAGGAATTTGTCGGTAAAAAAATTTTAAATGACAAGACCATGACATGACCTATAACAAGAGGCCCAAGAAGTATTTTTCGCAAAGCTTTCCAATATTTTTTCATTAATTTAAAATGTTTTTAAATCGTTTTTATTACATCTAAGCTATAATACGCTCGACTTTATACAACCTAACTGTTTTCGCCAATACGTCATAATACGTCATTTTTAACATCCAAAAAATATAATCCCAAGCTATCGTGTCGGAAAAGCGCTGCAGTAGACTTATAGATTTCACAAACGAACGTCATTTCCATAAAAATGTTGCATTCGGGATTCCCTAACTTATAATAGCCATAAAAGTCCGTTTACTTTTCTTTACGACCTCTTTTTATCGTGCCTACTCGGCCTAAATCAATTAGGGGTACTTCCATAATATTCAAATTTGCTTCATGCGTGCATGAACAAAACGCAAATTAATAAGTCTACAGATGATGAAGCACTTTGAAGGCTCGTCAACCAAAGTTGTCTGTTTTAAGCATTGGTATTGACCTGAAAAATGTCTAAAATACCTAGTAGGCCTACTAATTGGCAAGCTTAATCAACATTTTATAGCATTCGGGTGTTTCGGGGTTTTTATGTTATTTTTACAAAAATACGTCACTCCTTGTGCGTCTTGTTTTTATTTATTTTTTTATTTAAATTGTCTTAAATGGTCATATATACTTAGTTAGTAATTACATAGCAATATATCTGGTAAAACTTACAAATAAAAAATCTCCTCGAACGTGCCGCATCGAGGCAGTGTTAATCGAGGAGTGTGTGTATGTGAGAATGTGTGTGTTTAAATAAAGAATCTTAGGCACTCCGCACACGTAGCCGTTGAGTTGGCGTCGAGTTGGACACGCGTCGAACGACAGCGCAACGGCAGTACAACGACCACGTACATCTTCAAACAAGTCCGCACATGAGGAGTTGAGGCGGCGTTGCGTATGAGTATTTTATAAACGGCAGCCGTCATAACGGCAGCCGTTGCGACCTGGCGTTAAAATCCTCGCGTGAAAAATATTTTGATTATTTATTTTTTCAATGCTAGCTGTTGTCCGCGGCTTTGCCCGCGTAAATTATACACCAAAACTTTTCTCATGACCTACCCCGTCCATTGGTGAAAACCGCACGAAAATTCGTTCATTCGTTTTTTGAATTTATTGGAAACGGACAGATAGACAGACGCGGTGGGGGGACTTTATTTCATAATAAGTAAGGATGCCACAAAAAATTCGTACCCTAGTCTATAAAATTATATAAGTAGTATTAAAAAATATTTCTCAAACAGCTTGGTCAGACAAAAATAGACTGGCTGGACTGGTAGGTATATTTAATTTTTACTAACTTTTGCCCGCGGCTTCGCCTAATCATGACCTACCCAGTGTGTTGGCGATAACCGCATGAAAATTCATTCAGTAGTTTCTAAGTATTGCATACTGAAAGACAAACGAAAAAAGGGACTTGATTTTATAATCTATACATAAGTAAAAATTTTTGTCTGTACATTTAGGATTTTTGACTAAAATGGATAGAGGGACACTTATAAAGAACAATAGAAAGCAAAAAAAAATTTTTGGAATTTCTTGTCTGTCTGTCTGTCTGTCTGTTTGTCTGTCTGTCTGTCTGTATGTATGTACGCGTTTCACGCAAAAACTACTGGACGGATTTGAATGAAACTTTTTTGTTGTATAGCTATTAAGCCTGGGCAATATATAGGCTATAATTCATTTTGAAAACTGGAAGACCTGATGAAGAACCATAACAGAACAGCTAAACTATAACATATATGAAAATGGCGCCTTAGCAAAAACCGTTCGACCTGATGAGCATTTTCTGCTGACGTATAAAAATTTAAGATCTGGAACATCTGATGAATAACTTCAAGAGACCAGCTACACTATAACATATACGGAAATGGCGCCTTAGCAAAACTTGGTTAATCTGATGAGCATTTTATTGTAGACGTATAAAAATCGAAGATTGGAACACAGGAAAGAGTTTGGAACACAAAAAGACTTTTCATCTAAGCCAAATTCACGCGGGCGAAGCCGCGGGCAACAGCTAGTATACATATAAGAATTAAAACGAAGTTATATAAAATCCCCCTTCATCTGAAGAAACTTAAAACGTCTAGCACCATTGAAACCTTGTGAGATGGACGGCTACGCGACGGCTCGTGTGCAGAACACCACAAGTTATAACGGCACGCCAACGCCTAGCGTTAAAACGCGACGCTGACGCAACTCCAACTCCTACTGCTCGTGTGCGAACGGGGTTAGTCACGTCAGAAAAAATACTTAAAGCTAAGGTTACTACCGCCTCCAAAGCGCAAGTGGAGAAGAGGCGGCGCAACAAACTCCACTGATGCTGTTTGTATACAGTTTTACAGCATTGATAAGTATCCAATTTTAGATCTTATGACATTGCCTTAAGGACCGATGTTTTTACATTTAAATGCTGGTGACTTACAGAATTACGCGGTTTGCAAAGTTCTTTCGGTCATTTTGTGCAACAAAAATCATAATATAAATTCAAATCCTCATGGTTAATAGATAACTCTGGCAAGTAGCAAGTTGCCATTCATTTCAGAGATTTCAGTTGCATTTCAGAATAAAAGTTTCCAAGCATAACTCTATGTCGGATCAAACGTCTATTTTGGCGCATGGCAACCATCAAAACAATCATAATCATCGCATCTTTCTGTACGTTCATTAATTTATACTAAAATTTTGAACCCAAATACGAGAATGCGGTAATTAAAACTTATATATGCCTCCAAAACTACAATTTACCTATTATTTAAGGGATTCCTTCGCAATAATTGGAGGATAAATCACCTGTTTTAGATATCTTGTTAACGTATTCGTTTTGGTTTTTTTACTGGTAAATTATAGTGTTTGTTGTTAATTTTATGTGTGTTTTTGGGTAAGTAACAGCTTATTATGGACCGGGGCTGGACCAATTAAAACGTTTTGCGTTATTAACAACCGTAAACGGCTTTGTACTGTAATAAGGATACTTAAGATTTTAACTTGTCAAATTCGACGAAAGGCCATTTTCATTTTATTACTTTTGTCGTCGAGTCGTTAGTTTTGAACGTTGTTGCGTTTTTGACACGTAGTTATGTTAACGAGACGGTTTTATTATATTTAAGGTATGGCGCCGACGGAAGTTACGTGTTTTATTTTAAAAAATTCATGAATAAGCCAATCCGGGGGAAAATTAACAAAAAATGTGAAGCCCTAAGATGAGTCCATTTACAAATGCTAAAATCTTTTTCAAAAATCAAGTATTATTACGTACAAAAGCAGTTCTGTTTTTCGGATTTTTTTCAGCCTTTTTAATGCTAGTAAACTTATTCAGCCTTTTTAATGCTAGTAAACTTAATAATTCCAAATATCTTAAAATAACAAATTCATCTCAGTTTTGCTGAGCCATTTGAACCGGGATATTAACTTCTCCAAGTCGCAGTCATAATATTGCCAGCATTCGGCTTTCCAAATGGAAATAGCTCCGTGAAGCATCGGCCGGGTCTAGACAGCACACTTCTTAGAAATGCCTGTCTAGCTATTGTTCAGATTGGACCGCAGATCACTGAAAAAAAGAGATTTCTATTCCACTTCCCTACTCATGTGCCACAGTGGTGGTGATTTTTCAAAATCTTGCGAATTAAAAAAGGGTCGAATATATTAGCACTGAAGAATCTTTTGTAGAAATTTAAATTAGTAGGTATTCAATATATAAACGAATCGCGGTGTGGAAATTAATCCTTAAATTCTTTAGTAAGAAGAAATTTTTAATCCTCAATAAGGCCTTTAATCTCCTCTTCAGTTGTTTGAAGATAATTGTGATGATTTTCTTCCACATTCACAAACACGAAGTTCTTTGCAAAATTGCCACCCCAAGAGAAAATATTTTATGCGTCAAAACCGAGATCGTACACGCAGCGATTTGAAGACTATTTGAAAGCCATTGCAAATCAACTGGGTCGGCGTACAGCAGGCGCTCGTCACGTCATTTATAGACCAGGAAGAGGGTAGATTTAACTGCGGGAAACAAACATATTCAGATCTACATACAGAAAGAGAAAGAAATACAAATTGACACATAGATACAGCTTTTGCCCGCGGCGTACTCTTTAAACTTCCAATCCAAACATTCCATCTAGGTATTTATTTATCTTTTGACGACCTCCGTGGCCTAACGGTTATCACGCCAGACTGCCACACCGGAGGTCCCGGGTTTGATCCCCGGTCAGGTCAAGATGGAAAATGATCTTTTCAGATTGGCCTGGGTCTTGGATGTTTATCTATATATGTATTTGTCATAAAAATATAGTATCGTTGAGTTAGTATCCCATAACACAAGTCTCGAACTTACTTTGGGGCTAACTCAATCTGTGTGATTTGTCCGTATATATTTATTTATATATATATTTATCTATTTTGTAGTTTTTTGATGATACATATCGAAAAGTAGTTTTTCTAGAAAAAATATATAATTTGATTCCTCTCTAACCATATCTTCTCGTTACGGTTACCAATGAAATGGACCGAAGTCATTCTAATCTTAGTTGTCAAAATAATAGATTAAAACCACTTCTACTATTTACAGACAAATGATTAAAGTTAGGCGTTTTAGTTTATATGAAGAGTAATATTTAGAAAGGTACTAAAAATACTAGATTATGTGAGAATTTCACTACAGTTTCTATATGTCCACATTTTCTGTACTAAAATAGTATAAAGCTTTGCTGTAAAAATCTATACATACCACGCCCGTCGTCGTCGGTCGTAACTTTAAATAGCATGCTTTCACGCTATTGATCACTTTAATTCGATTTCAAGCCTACTTCTATCTCCTATTGTCAAACTGCAACTTTTGTCAAAACATAATCAGTTGTAATTAGTTTTTGCCAAAGTAAAACGTTGACTAATAACACAGGCCTACAAATTTTAGGTCATGAATTCCCCTTTTCAGTTTAATAACTGATATTGACTAAGTTTGATACGCTGATTACAAATATGTAATCAGTTTTTCTTCATCACGTCCAGATTTTTAGTTATTGACCATGAACCAAAATTGCAATAAAATACATTTTTTTACAATAAAAAAATATTTATTAAAAAATACTTAGTTATGATAATAAATTTTTTTTTTTGGAGGTAGATGTGAAAACAAACAGACGTTTTTATTATAGCTCTGTATTATTTTTAAATTGTAAAATTTAATTTATTACATTTTTTGCCTTCTTCGCTTAATTAAATGTATTAATTACCTTGCTAAATTAGCCAGCTACATTTTTCACCACTCCTTTAAGTGTTTTACACTATCTTCATAACAATCACCTCTGGCACCACACCTTATACAACTCACTTTGACAATGGATCAATTTGCTCAGCTTAGAAAACAGATGGATGACATGACCCAGATGTTTGAAGAGAAGATGGCGTCTTTTGAAGGGAAAAATCCTGTAGAGAGCAGTGGCAGCACCTCTTCAAGTGAGTTTCAAACATTTAAAATGTTTATCTGGAAAGCTGTGGCCGCTCTTAGGTCGCAGTTAGAGTTAGTTTTTCAAACACTAGACTCTTTTGAGATGAGGTCTCGTTCCAACCTCTTGTTACTCCATGGGCTGACTGAAGATAAGCAGGAGAATCTCTTAGAAAAAATCCTCAGTCTGTGTCAAAATGACTGGCAGTTGTCTGACTTTGCTCCACAGTCATTGTTATCTTGCATGAGGTTGGGTCGGACATCCAGAGCTGACAAGCCCAGACCTATTCTTCTGCGTTTTGTTGATGGCCCCAACCGGAACATGGTATGGAATGCTAAGAAATGCCTAAAAGGTAGCGGCCTAACATTATCTGAGTTTTTGACTGCTCCGCGGCATGCTGTTTTCATTGAAGCTCGCAAGATTTTGGGTGTAAGGGGTTGCTGGACTGCAGATGGCAAGATTGTGATACTGTGTGCGGATGGCGCTAAACGCAAAATCACATCCATGGATGAGCTGAGGGCGATGTTAGCTGATTATCCTGACAAAGCCCCCAGTGGGCCTGGGGCTCCCTCCGATAAGTCAGTTCCGGCCTCAGTGGACGGTCAGAAGAGCCGGCCTGCTTCCAGACCTTTGCGTGGCACCAGGGCTGCTATAAAGAAGTAAATTTTCAACATAATTCTCCTTTGTCGTCGTCCGTCGCGTCTTGTAGTGAAATGTAGTGACTCCCTGTCTTTCTATGCTCAGTTTCTATGTGTAAAATTATGCAATAGTGCCTTATGTAATCATTTATAGGTATGTAGGTATAGTAATTTGTGATAAATCTGTATGCGCGGTACTTTCATTTATAATAACTTATTTCAAAAGTTACGGTGGTGAATATAACAATCACAACTTGTTCCTTCACTTGACGTTTATTTGACTGACAGAAGTTGTCAATGTGGTGACATTGACAACTGCTGTCATTCTGTTTGTGTTATTAAAGTCATGCTGCCTTTTGCGTTTCGTTTATACTTAATTTTTCTTTAATGTATGTAATTAAGGTTTTATTTTACTTTTTGTTTATTTTTTATTTATTTTGTCATCATCGTCCGTTCTCAGCACATGATTGTATTGTTTTTTTTTTTTTTTTTTTTTATTATTATTATTACTTTAAGATTAAAATAAAGGATTATTTCATAACTTTCATACACTTTAGATCATGTGCTGGTTGGGGGCGGTCTTTTTTGTGGTTTTCAACTATGTTGTACATGCGCATCTATTTATCATATTTCCTCTATCTACATTTCATCATCTACTGTATATACTGAATTTCTATTAGAAATTGTTTCTTTTACACTGTATTTGTCGACACTATGTCTGTATCTGTTAACTATTTCTTTTTTTTCTTTCTACTCCACTCTGCCTAAACTGTTTTTTTTTAATTTGCTTTATTTAAAATACTTTCTACCCTTCTTATGTTATTCACTGTATGAAGTTGCTGGCTAGTTTTTTTGTTTTTTTTTTGTTTTATTGGTTTATAGTTTTAGTTTACCTTTTGTTAGGTTACTTATTTATTTATTTTTGTTTTAAGTACATTACAATATACTCTTTGTTAAATTTAAAGCTCAATGTCTGACGTGCTCAGTTTTGATTCTGATAATGAATATTTTTCCCTCTCTTCGTCTTCTGAAAGCCTTCTTAGTGCTTTGAGTGAAGATCTCGTTGAAAACTCACTCAACGATAACCTAAACATTAAATTCTCTAAGCTTGGCAAAAACTTAAATGTAGCTCATATAAATGCCCAAAGCATCTCTGCCCATTACAACGAACTTTTAATTACTTTTTCTAATGTCAATGTCCATGCTATACTCGTGTCTGAAAGTCTCCTTAAACCTTCCCTGCCTTCCACTTTATATCCTCTTCCTGGTTACCGGCTCTTTAGGAACGATCGCTCTTATATGTTGTCTCGGAATGGCAATCCCAAGATGGTTGGCGGAGGGGGCGTTGCTATTTACCTACGCAGTGACATTCCTGCTTTAGTTCTTTCCCAATCTATCCCTGAAAGTAATGCCCCCGAACATCTTTTTCTTGAAATTAATCTTCGCCATACCAAAATATTGCTTGGCGTGTATTACAGCCCATCGCTTCATATTAATTATTTTAGCTCATTAGAATCCCTTCTTTCAAAATTTCGTTGTAATTATGATCATACAATTTTACTGGGTGATTTTAATACCTGTCTCGTCAAAGATGACTCCCGATCTAAATCTCTCCTTTCTCTTCTACATTCGTTAGACTTACATCACCTGCCACTTAATCCTACCCATTTTCCCCATAACGGTCCGCCTTCATTACTGGACCTGATTATCACTTCATCCCCTGACTTGTGTTCAATCCATGGCCAATTAAATGCTCCTTGCTTTTCGGCTCATGACCTCATATACGCTTCCTTTAAAATTCGTACTCCGAAAGTAAGGCATAAATTTGTACTTAGACGAAATTTAAGTAAAATTGATTGGCAGTTGTTTCTGGCCGATGTAAGAGATATTGATTGGAATTCGGTGCTTTCCCCCACGGATGTGGACTCTAAAGTTGCGTCTTTTAATTCTATTCTCCTTTCTCTATACGATAAGTACGCTCCTGTGCAACAGATACGGGTTAAGCACTTCCCTGCTCCATGGTTGACGCCCGAAATCAAAAAACTAATGGCTAAGAGAGATAACGCTAAAATTAAGTTTCGTCGTAACTGTACCGATGAAAATAAAGAAAAATTTATTACTTTACGCAACCTGTGTAATAAGCGCTGTAGGGAGGCGAGACGTAAGCACATTTATGACAACATTGAAGCCTGTCCCCCTAATAAGTTGTGGAAGTTCTTACGTGGTATTGGTGTGAGCGATAAAGATTCGGACCCTCATTTTAATTTTGATATCAATCAATTGAATAAGCATTTTTGTACCCCGCCTTCGAATCTGGCTCAGTCAACCAAACATGCTACTCTTGCTCAGCTTTCACTCAAACCTGTCCCGTCTTGCCCTTCTTTTGACCTTGCTCCGATAACTGCTGATGAGGTAGTAAAAATCATTAGTGGACTCAAGTCTAATGCTGCTGGTAATGATGACATCTCTCTCGACATGATTAAACCAATTTCTTCTGAAATCGCTCCACATCTGGCAGCTATTATCAATTGTTCTATTTGCTCTGGTGTTTTCCCCTCTGCTTGGAAGCGGGCTCATATTATTCCTCTCCCTAAAATTTCTAACCCCTCTTTACCATCTCATTTTCGCCCAATTTCTATCCTTCCTTTTCTGTCTAAAATTATCGAACACCACGTGCAGCAGCGCCTTTCGAAACACCTTATGATGAATGGGTTGTTAAGTCCATACCAGTCAGGCTTTAGAGCCGGACATAGCACCACCACGGCACTTGTAAGAATTACGGAAGACTTAAGACTCAACATTGACAAGAAGAAAATTTCGGCGCTGGTGTTATTAGACTTTTCTAACGCTTTTAATTCTGTTGACTTTGACATCCTGCTTGGGGTTCTTGGTTCTCTTAATTTTTCACCTTCTTCCCTCACATGGTTTCGCTCCTATCTGCAGGGTCGACATCAGCTTGTTAGAGCTGATCAGGTTAGGTCTGACTGGGGTGAGTTAGCTGCTGGTGTGCCTCAGGGCGGAATCCTCTCTCCTATCCTTTTTTCTATTTTTATTGATGGTATCACTTCGTTATTAAAATCGTCCTTCCACTTATATGCAGATGATCTACAAATATATTCAGCAGCCCCTTTTGAAGAATTTCACTCCGTCATTAATACCATTAATTCTGACCTGGCCGTAATTGCCGAATGGTCTCGCAATTTTGGCCTCTCTATCAATGCCAAAAAATCCCAGGCCATTATTATTGGCAGCCCTCATTTTATTAGTAAAATTAAATCACTTCCTATTCCTAATATCGAACTTGACGGCACTATTATTCCCTTTTCTCCAACAGTGAAGAATCTGGGAGTCATCTTCGACGACACCTTGTCTTGGGTTCCCCATATAAACGAGGTTAGCCGTAGGGTTTTTGTTGCTCTTCACTCTTTGAGAAGACTGCAAAATTTTTTACCTATTAAAACTAAAACTATGCTGGCTCGTTCCCTAATAATACCACTCATTGACTACGCTGATGTCGCCTTCTTAGATCCTTCTCAGGAACTTCTTAATAAACTAGAACGCTTACAAAATGTTTGCATCCGGTATATTTTCGGACTCCGTAAATATGACCACATATCTGAGTTTCGAGATAAATTGAATTGGCTTCCTATTAGGGCTCGGCGTAACCTGCATATCCTTTCTCTTCTCTTTAATGTTCTTTTCAACCCTTCATTTCCTAATTACCTTCGTGATTGTTTTACTTTTCATCACACAGATTCTCGCTTGCGCTCCTGTAATAAGCTTCTCCTCTCCACACCTGAGTTCTCTTCGCGTTCTTTTTCGAATTCCTTCACTGTCAAAGCACCTCGCCTTTGGAACTCTCTTCCTTTAGACACCAAAATGGCACCTTCCCTTGACTCCTTTAAAAATCGTGTTGTAAAATCCTTTTCCTTATCCTGACTTTCTATTTGTTTCTTTTTTGTTTTTCCCCTTATCCTCTTTTCTAATTGTGTATTATTGAGCTTTACTTTCATTACGCTTTCTATCTTAGTTTAATAGTAGTATATATATATATATTAATTTCTATAAAATGTATGTATTGTATTGATTGTTTGCACAGCCTCTGCCCTTTGTGTTATAATATATATTTTTTCGTACCGGTTGACTGGAAGAGATCCCTTCATGGGATAAGTCCGCCGTTGCCATTTTCTGGATTTGTTATGTATTAGTATTGTATTTATGTTATTGTGCAATAAAGTTATTTCAAACAAACAAACAAACAAATTTTTGTACAATATAAATTAATTAATAAGTTGCTTAATTCGTAAACACGTTAATCATCCTTGTGAAACCTTGTTCTTTTTTCTCCGAAGCTTCTGTTTTGTGATTTTCTCTTAAATTTCCGGTTTGGCTCATCTCGCTTCAAAAGCCAACAGTAGTCCGCTAACATATTAGGATTCCATCTTCCCTGATACCTCTTTTCCATGTCCTTCAAGTCCTGATGAAATCTTTCACCCTGTTCTTCGCTAACGGCTCCTAAATTTTCCGGAAAATAGTCAATGTGCGAATTCAGGAAGTGAAGCTTAATGGTCATAGAACAGCCCATCAAGCCAAAATTTGTTATCATTTTGGCCACAATGTAAGTCCAAAATACATGTTCTGTCCTTTTGACCACTTGCGAAGCTCTCGAACACATGTAGTACAAACTTTATGAGGTGTCCAAGGTTTGTCCTGGTTGCTGATGGTAAGTCCAAAATACATGAAGTAAACATTCTTCACAAAGTCTGTTATGCTTGCTCGTTGTTTTACCGTCACAAATTTCCCACAAATATAACAAAAACTATCGGGAGAATTCAAACAATTACGTGATGACATTTTTAAGTTTGCGTTGTCCAGTGCACAAAGAAACTGTGATTTTTCTAAAATGGTGTGGGTATTTATACCAAAAATAATATAATTATAATTAACTACGTGTACCCTCTTCTACGAATTGACATAAAATTGTACATAACAATATAGTTATATCTGTATTTAATACGCTCATTACTTAACGAGGCTAAAATCACCCCTTTTCAGCGCAATAAAGACATATTTCTTATACTAATTATGAAGTGATTAGCAAATTATGAATCATGATTATATTCATCATATTAATAGATTTATTTAATGCAGTAGCAATTTGATAAAACTCGTTTAATATTTTTCTATCAATTTTTAAAGGGAGCTCTCCGGCCAATTTTGAACAAAATCTAAAACTATAAATAAGATAAAAGTCTGACGTGAAGGATTTTTTTTACTATTTTTCTCGTAATCAGCGTGTCAAAATCTATCGAAAACGTTACTCAGAAATGAAAAGGGAAAACCATTGTAGGCCTGTGTAATTGCAATTCGAACGGTGGATTAAATTTCATTGATATGAGCCGATAGTATGACAGACGTTTCAATACTCTCAACTATAATTACATAATTATATTATACAAGAGTTTTTTCGGAGTGTCTTATGCTATCCGGGTGCTTGGGCCAATAATCGCAAGTAAAGATGTCATCCAGTCAAAGGAATTCTGTGGAAATATTCAATGCTATACTAGTCGCACAGGGCTTCACGCCTGTATGAATAGCAAGAAGATTGCATACAAACCATAACCTGATCCAAAAAAAAGGTGGACACACGACGATAGTCAAAACTTCAACGAAGCAAGGCAAGGTCCAACCCAGGCCAACTTTAGCCGAACGAGCATTTCATAGCAGAGTATCATTCAATACTTCAATACTTACTACTTTTAATACAAATATGTGCTGCAGAACATTATTTGCATAGTAAACAAGATAAGTGTCGCAAAAGGATCAAATATACTTCTTGCATATCATAAACATCTTATAATTAAATTTGATTTTTCAATACGATGATTGATGATGTGTCTAAGTGATCTTTCAATGAAATATGCGATGTTGTGTGTGAATTATGAGTTATAGCGAATTGTTCTCTTATCGTTAGATAACGCTTAAAGGCTATAGACAATGGACGTCTAGAGTGGAAAGACGGTGGCAGTGATTTATGACAGGGAGCTACTTCGATACAAAGACTAACAGAGAATAGGTTTCTATCTGATCTTCCATTCTCAATTCTAACGACGAACGAATCTGATATTCCATTTTTATTTCTTAATCCTTCTCTTAATCCTCTCCAAATCTTTCCGCATCTGTACGCTAATCTAGATCTTTTAAGCGACTACGCAACTGATTTGCGGTTGCACTAATTATTAAGATATTTTTTTCTGGATGGTTTCAGTTATAATCAGGTTCGGGTCGCTAATATTGACGAAATTGTTTTTAAAAGGATTCTGAATCTGACGCTGAAGAAAGAACGTCTATAAAGTTAATTTAATATTTATATGGAATGAGCTTACCAGGATTAGAGTTAATAAGTCAAGTTTCGATATCTATATGCGAAAACCTATTAAATGTGTTTGTAGTTACTTAAGTTATTTTGTAATTTAGTTATGAAACTGTATGGTTTTCCAAAGAAAACAAAATAAATAAAATAAAAAAATTTTCCCAAAAAAATGAACCGACTTCCATTGTAAAACTTAAAATCATGAAATAACTTAATAGGCAGATTAATCAAAAAGAAAAATGTATTGGCATGCTACCTACTGAATGAGGTGAAGTCGGTGCCAAGTGCAAGGAGTAAGGATATTAGGCATATTAATTACACATGATTCTAATGTTAATTTAGATGATTTAATTTTTAATTTGGCACCGACTTCACCTCATTCAGTAGGTAGCATGCCAATACATTTTTCGTTTTGATTAATCTGCCTATTAAGTTATTTCATGATTTTAAGTTTTACAATGGAAGTCGGTTCATTTTTTTGGGAAAAAAATTTTATTTAATCATTTTTACTGCACTTGGTGCAATTTTGTTGTCATGAAAACTTAAACTTATTTTTCACTGGCCAAAATTTAAGAAATCGAAACGTTTTATGTCAGTTTGATTTGAAATGTCAGAACTTGTCAGAATTCCACGAAATTTTTGGCACATAAATAGACCAAGAGCCTGCGACGACCAACCTGCCTTATTTCAAAAATGCTGAATGTTTCTCAGTGTCAAATTTCACGTATATCAATGTGTAAAAAATATTAGTGACTACTCATTAAGTTTGAATCTTAGTTGCTTATGCAGGTAATATGGATAGCAAAAGTGAATTTTATAAGTCGAAAGCACCTTTGGGGACCTTTCAAAGTATTATTAAATTCAGCTATTATAAAAATGGCAGGAGTTTGTATCTGCACCAATGGCTTGGCAATGGATGGCATGATTTCTCATATTATTCAGAATAAAATCTTAAAAAAACTCTTACTTTAAGGAAATTAAGCTACCACTTTAAATATGATTCTACAAATTATCTGCCTAATCAATCATGATCCAACTTGTATAGTCGCTAATCGCTATTTCTGTATTGGGGACATGCATAGAGAATCTTGAGTTTTCATAAAATAAGGAAGGGCATGCTGTCGCGGGCTTTTGCTCTATAATCCAATGTATGAATTTTTATATTTTGTTAGGTATCTTTAAAATTACCGAACAGATTCTGACGTGGTTAAAATGGGACCAACTTGGGAATAAACTATTTCGAATAAAACAATAATTTCGGAAATCAGTCCACTATAGGCGGAGAAATCGGCGAACATACATAAAAAAAAACATACATACATCGAAACATATAACCTCCTCCTTTTTTGGGAAGTCGGTTGATAATGGCTAAATTTACTTAATCCTGAGCGGAAAGCGCTCACGGAATGTATTATCGCTCAGGCTTTCAGTGGACAAGTAGCTTAAAAGCTTCAAATTGAAGGCAACCCAATTAAGTCGAATTTCGCAAGCATGAAAGTCAGTGGCGTGACAACTTTTATTTATCTGACCAAGGAGCCGCTTATAAAAATGTCAGAGTTTAATTTTGATGGCTTGCGCTTGCGCTCAATTCCTGCGTATTGCCCTTTTGCATTTTATGTTCCACTATTATATTGATTTCATTTTGAAAGTGCATGTTTTAACCGAATTCCAGAAGAAAATATATTAAAAATACATGTATATCTATCGCCTCGTCTGTTTTAAGTACTTTTTTTCCATAAACAGTACCAGATTTTATTCAGCTCCTACCTGCAGTTTGGAGAGCTTTTTTACGATTTTTTGAGTAGCAAAGTAAATATTTCACTTTTATCTACTGGTACATCCATCACAAGTCGCACTATCTAGCCGATAACTATAAATTGATGGAAAGCCTACAGAGACTATAAAACTGATTTTTTTGGCGGCTTTATTGTTGTGCAACATGCATGCATGGCCTGCATGGCAAATTAATCGAATTAGAAACATTATCAATTAACTCTGCAATTTTTTATTACTTACAGATATAATAGCTAATACTTAGCTTTCTGATCGGCCATCGTTCCTAATACTTAATTATCTGTGGGATTTAACGGGTGACTGACCTCCTAGATCATAACTGATAACGCACTGACGTTCTGACAGCCATTTCACATGATGAATTAATTAGTTTGACTAATCCGTCTACTAGATACGATGAAGTTACTTTTGTTGAAGGCACACGCACAAGAAAGAGTGATTGTTTAAAGTTTATTTTAGGATATTTTACGCAACAAGACTATTTTAGAAGGATATTTTATACAATGGGTAAATCAAGCAATGCTCCACTGACACGACCCAATTCTGTTAAATATATACGTTCTAGAAACCGTAAGGTGGTTCGAAACCCACGGAAACCAACCTTCAACACGTCGCTAACCGATACTCAAAAGAAATTTATTACAACAACTGTTTAAATTTGCTGAATGTCTACATTGATACCAGAGTCTATCGATTTAAAATAAATGATAATGCGTAAACAATAAAGTGGGTTTTCGCGTGTAATTCAAATTTATCGAATACACTTTAGAGCAAAGGTCGTCCTGTCCTGATGACATTGGACTAATTGAAAAATGACTTTACGTCCGACCTCCAAACGAGCCATTCATATGGACGCTGGGAACATCTTCTGAGGACCATCACATGGGAGCTTAAACCTTTATGAGACTATTGTGCCTTTAACCACTACATAATAAACCTTATTCAGCTGTAATAAAGATCATTGAATGAAATATCAAAGTTGGATATGCCGATTTCTGGAAGGTTAATAAAACAATTCATCATGCCGAAATGTTTATTTAATAATCAAATTCAATAAAATTACATCGATTCATTTTTGTTCAGATTAATCAGATTGCATAATCAAATTTTTCTTCTTAAAAAAACTAGAATGCAATCCCCGGGTATTGCCATGCATAAACTAAAACTCGAATTTAAGCGATTGATTCGATTTAACCTAAAATCAAGTTTTATGGAGCAAGGCGTACGAATTACAACAGATCTCATAAATTTCTGATCACATTATATACAAATTGTTGAAGTAAACATTTCACAATCAATAATATCACAAAGCATGTCAGCGTAGCAGGTTGTCTAAATAATAATGAGTAAAAACAAAATTAAATCTATTAAAACATTAAAAGTCATGCACACTCGCGAGTTGAATTTATAAAATATATGGTCATGCGTTAGAAATTTTAGTATTTGTTAGTCAATATTATTCAAAATTCAAATAAAAGTTGCCATATAAATAAACATGTATAAAAAAATAAATAATAAATAAATGCGCGAACGTGTCTGGGTCGTGGAGGAAATCGAAAAAATGTTGTAAGGATCACAGTAGGCAAAGTCATATAACTTATAAACTAACAGAGCATTTTTGCGATTCCCTCCGTGACCTCAACAATGATGATGATAGCCTTAACAACAATAATAGTTCAAGTGACAATATTGGACCACTAAATGTTACAAATCAATCACTCCTAAGAACAGAAGAAACTGCAATGAAACATTATCACGTAGAAAATGCTGTGAATAGAATTAGAGATACCGAACTTAATGATAATAGTCAACTACTAGTTTTTTCTGTTCCAAATGTTGCTAGGATATGTTATTCAAATTTAACAATGTCATTGTAACACAAAGAGCCTAATCTAGAACGGCGGACTGTGATGATGACCGAAGGAACTTCTATAGCAACAGATGTTTCGCGTCGTATCTGTAACAAAGGAGAATTAAGAATTAGTGTAATTAATCAAAATTTGATAACAGAAATCATATTATCACACAATGACAAGATATGACATTGCTACGCGAAAAACCCAAAAAGAGTTACTGCAATGGGTCCTATAAGTATTATTACTAACCTACATTACATTTAACTAAGATATGATAAATACACCTAGCAACAATGGATGAGTTCTCGAAATCTGAATAAATATGGCAAGTCACACTACAAAGAATACTGCAAAATAAACACATCTGGATACACAGTGGACGTGGTGAATGCGTGAAACGGTAGTCAATTAAAAAGCCTAAAGTGCTGTCTCACGGGACTTACCAGTCCCAAGGAGAGTGCTCCAAAAGTATGACGCAGCACCAACTATTAGATTTAATATACTTGCACATTGTCGTAGATAACAAAGCCCGACGATGCCAACTTCTAGCGAAATGTATTTTCAATTTGGTCAAATTACGACGTGACGAATCCCGTAATAAATCTAAGAGGGAGCAGAGATTAATATGTTGTAGGTGACGTTGCGTTTTTAAACTTTTTGGATCAATAACGATGAATGTACGAGTGATTGTCGAATAATCACTGCGCAGATGATGACACACACTCAGATAAATATCAAATTTAATCCTTTGATCACGGCGTTTTATGTAACAATTGTTTTATAATAGGTATACTACCTCATGCAATCGATCTCTTGATCGAAGAAGTATTGAATAGAAAAATGTATTTATGTCAAAGGCAAGGTTACTCACACAAAAATTAAGGAAAACCTCTTTTAGGCTTTCCGTTATCTACGAGTGAATCTGTATCAGTCAAAATTATCTTTGACGTAAAGGTGTGCGTCAGATAAATTGTAAAAAGATCAATGGCCTAAGTCGTTGACTATAATTACCTACTTTTAAAACAACAGTGGGAGGGCAAACTACTGGCACGTTTCACCATGGCAACTACGATATTCTTATCACAGCTTAGGACGTTATCAATCAGTATTTCGTCATGCCCTCGATAGCGCCTACGCCCCATCGTAATCTTAACGATTTACCTCAATTCCTAATCCAAATCACAACCAGTTTATAAAGAGCTCTTGTATCAAAGACTCATTTGGACAACTGAGCTCTCACGTGTTATAAAAAGACTATCGAATTAAGCCTAGTAATATTATAAATTATTAAGATATAGGGATCTTGATAATTAGTTTTCATATTGTCTGCCAAAATTTTCGGGGCTTCCGTTTAATGTGTATTATAACTTCTGTAGAAACTATGTTAATGTCTTTAATTTGTAGTTAGTTAATCTTTTAATTCTATTTCTATCAAATGCGGATTAACTGCAGCATCGATATCATCTATTTTTACGTAAACATTAACATTAAACATGGGGTTTACATCGTATTTTTCACTGGGAAGTGCTTGTTTATCATTCTGTCGATCTAAGCTCGAAATTAATTCTAAGGGCAGGCAGGAACTGGATATAATATCACAAAGCTTCCTGTCTGTTATGAGCAATGAGCTCGCGTTGAATGTAAAGAATATTTAAATCCGCTACGTGTAGTCAATGTACTCGACTTTTTATTTCAACGTCCATGTTACAGTACCACGTATATTGTTACTGACAAGACAGCATACATTTTAATCTTGAATAGATATTTAAAAAAGCATATAAACAGAACAATGACGCTTTTTTTCTTATAATTCAGTAACAACTAAAATATTGAATATCGGAGTCGAAAAATTATTTATTATTAACTTTAAAGAGATAAGAAAGGTATGTTAAAATAATAACTAAATATATAGAGTTTAAATTGAGATAAGAAGAAAAGTGACACGGATAAATCTAGACAATGAAATTCATAATTACAAAGCTTAGTGTGTCAAAACAACAATTAGTTAGTTGTTCTATTATTATTTGTACAACAATGATAAAAAATACGTTTCATTACAAAATCCAAGTGTTTTAAGAACAATTGGTATACCAATTGTTCTTAAAACACTTGGATTTTGTTCATATTCATTACCTTTTACAGCTATAGCTGTAAAAGGTAATGAATATCAATAACGAGGTGTATTGACGTCATTGTGCAAACGAATGAACCACAGACTTGGATAACATTAGAAAGATTTACGATAAAGTTTTACGATCTGTGTTGGTTTAATTTCTCAATATTCTACAAGCTTTGCCCCAGAGCTTTGCTCCCTTGGAAATTTTAGGATAAAATGTAACCTATGGGGCGGTTAAGAAACCTTCGCAATGGTCAGTCACGGGATTTGTTGACTAGAAATGTAATTATCTCCTCCGTGCTTCGGAAGGTACGTTAAGCTATTGCACCTGGGCTATTCACCGTATTTGTCTACCCGTGAATCAAATTTGACCAAAACCCATCTAACATTCATAAAAGTAGAAAAGCTTGTAACATCCCAATAAAGAAAAATCTTACTTCGGAAAAGTGAAATAATCGCGCCATTTTTTGTGCCTGATATGATATCTTCAAGCGTAAATTAATTTGAGTGTTCTGATTGTTTCTATTGAACGCCGATTGTGTAAATCGATTAGTTCCGATTATGTGATTGTCAGAATTGATCTATTATAAACGTGAGGGATTAATGATATAACGAAGTCACCATGTAGCTATTACTCGCTATGACTTCATTGCGTCTAAATTCTACATCTTTATAGTATCATAGGTCTACCTAAAAGTAAAAAGATTATGATATAGGATCTATCCTATATCATAATCTTTTTACTTTTAATGCTGTTATTATTATTATGTATGTGATTGGTCCTTATTTTCGTTACCCTGAGCCCCTTCTAACTCCGCTATTGAATTTACTTTCAGAAGACACACACAAACGAGAATAGAAATAAAAGACGAATTATTGACCAACAATGTTTAATGAGTTTTATGTTTCCTCTCGAAGCGGTGATCATCATAACGAGTAGTTTCTATTTTAAACGATTTTAAGACTTATACTGAAAACGTATATCAGCGAATGTATACTAAGTAAACAATTTGATTTAATCATTAGAATGGTAGAAACATGAAGCGCTATCCTATTTCAATAAAGTTATCAATTCTATGGAGGTTTCTTCGGAAAATGCCCCAGTGACATAAATTTCTCGTGAATTTCATTGTGGCGTGGCCGGCGCCGGCGCACCTGAACAAATTGGTTACACTATCGTATTGTATGGAACTGCTCACATGACGCAATTACGTTTGCTTGAGTTTTATACGTAAATGCGTTTACGATAGTGATACTACAATGTACTTATTACAGAAGTCTCTATGTGTGAGGAATTCCAATCAACACATACAAGTTTGAAGTAATTCAGTGAAATTGAAAACAAAAATCATATAGAAATATTGTCGAGATTTTTTGATTCTGGAACCACGGCTGTAGACTTTTCCCTTTTCAAGTTCTTAATATCTTTAATTGTAAAATGTACCGTCGAGGGCAGATAAAACTGACTCCTCAGGGGAGTCGGGTTTAGCTGTACTGACTGTACATGTATTTCTATAGAATTTTAAATTTAAAATTATATAGAATTTTAGTGAAATGGCCGGAAAGATGGGCTAGGGCAGCAACGTAGTGGGTACTAGAGAGTCGTCAGCGTAGAGACAGGCGTGACGGCATCCAATGTATCTTTGGTGAATGGCAAGAAACCGATTCAGATCCAGAATTGTGGGCGCAGAAATGGGAGGCATTTGCCCAACACAAAATAGACTTTAAAAGAAAAGAGTTTAAATAAAAAAAATGAAATTGAATAAGGGATTATCCAATAAGAAACTGAAACGAATCGTTAGTCCAGGACGAGAGTCTAAGATAAGATTATAGACGCCTCAAGTCCAAATTGGAGTCACTACCGTGTGGCCTCAATTATCAGGGGCTTATCTGATAAATAAATTATCCCATCGATAGGCCTGAGGACAGTGTATCAAGATACCGGTACAATCGAAGATTTACTGTGGTAATCCGAGATAACACATTGAAATGCAATAAGGATTTGTTCATAGACGCTGTAATATTTTATTATCAGATTAATGTTACTATGGATTTATTATGATTACACTGTGCAATCTCATTATTCTTCAAGGAGCATCGGCAATCACGTTGCCATTTTAAAATAGTGAATATATCGAGAAAACTGGTTTTATTTCATTTTTTTCGTATCTTACAAAGGACTCAATGAATCTTAGTTTTCTGTAAAAATATTATAAATAGTTAATTATAGATAGATATTTAGTTAATTAGAGAAAAATGCTATATTAACATTATTTTAAGAAATGGGACAACGGAAAAAATTCTAGTAGCATTGTATTAGGTATAGGGTTTTACTTGGTTCAGTCGATGAATAGAGTATGGATTATAGAAGTTATGGCAACCAGCAATTGGGTTAGGTTATCAACGGAAATACACGGACCTAACAAAAGTTTTCTATCCAGTCCTATATCTTATTTTTCTTAACCCTAAAATTAATTAATTATTTTATTATTTAATAGCCATCTCTGTCTCAGTACTGGGCAAAGGTCTCTCTCTCCTCTCATCCAAGACTCTTGATTCAGAGCTTCTTCTTCTTCGTATTTAATAGCTATGCTCTTGTCGGTGGAGTATACGCCACACCTCTCTATTCCAGGGCTATAGATACATACATTTACACCTCCCGTGGGGGTATCCAAAGACTAGCGATTTCCACTTGCTACGATCCTTACAGATCTCTCTTGCTTCCTCTCCACTCATCACTTTCTTCATACATGCTCTCCGGTTATGGGTGCTCCTAATATCTCCCTTTTTAAAGAGGTCCGCAATCTGGTCGAAGTGCGTTCTCCGAGGTCGACCCTGACCAACTCTTCCATTCACCTCTGCTTTATAAATACCTCTCGTCAATCTCTTTTCATCCATACTCTCAACATGCCCAAACCATCTTAACACATCTTCTTAGGGCTATACGTTCTAAAATTAAGAACATTCATTTCTAGATAGTTTGTTAAGGAGAAGGCAATAAGTTACTCACCATTGCTGCAAGTGGTAGAATACTGGACGACATTGGCCTCTCGAGGTTTACCTGAAAAAAAAAGTTAAATTCAGTATTTTTTTAATTAGGAAATAGAAGTGTGCTCAGAATAACACAGTTTATCCATTAGGATGGCTAAGTCCGGACCATAATATTATATTCAATACAAGTTTGTGTATATTTTTTTTTTTTTTTTTTTATTAAATATGGGTTTGCTCTTGACCACAATCTTGCCCGAGGACAGAGATGAGGTCTACGATGAAGCGAGCTTACCCAGAAGCATTATATTTAAATAATAATTAAAACCGCATCAAAATTCGTTGTGTAATGTACATAAGTATCACCTAATAGACAGACACGGGAAGCGATTTTTACTTATACATACATAATATATTGATTTAGGAAAACTTTGATACACTAATCAAAAATCTGTTTCCAAATTATTTTATTAACCTTTGAAAACACTTGAAATTCACGTTCAAAATCCGAACGGGTAGAGTTGTTTTGTCGACCCTAGGGCCGGAAACAACCACAATGGGCCTAAACAAACAGACATACATACACATGTGCCGTCAGTCGATAAAAAGCCCATTCTGTGAATGTATCAGTGTTATGATGACGCACTAGAACCCTTACCCGACTGCCGAAAAGAGGTATGATTCGAAAGTACAAGTAGAATAAAATTAAAAGACGTAAATAGTATCTTGTAACTGTTGTATAATTAGAGGCATTAAAACACGAAAGAGGGTTTTTCATTATAATAGTATACCTTAATGTTTTAAATACAATGAATGTTGTAATACCTAATTAGGTATTCTTGTATGCAACTGTACATAGTTAATTATGTACAGTTGCATACAAGAATATTATTTATCTACACCCATAATATGAACCTGTATAAAAGGTTCTGAAACCATATGGTTATTGTATACTGTTGTAAGAACTGTACGTAAATTCATGAAAATTTTAATTGCTGAATTTAGAGAAACTTTATACACACAACTCGCATTAAGCCGCTTTTTGATACAAAATAAATCATTCACTTTAAGTAGAAATCCATAGAAAAACAAAAGTACTTAATGGCGCTATTGCCAAAATGTAAAAAAAAAACAAAAACAGTTTTCCCAAACAAATCCACGTTAGAACAAAAATCAACACATAATCCACGAACACACTTCAGTGCAGTGCATACAAACGGCGGGAAAAAAATCAATATGGCGGCGGCCAGACCTCAGTCTGCAAATATAAACTCCATTCATAAAATATATCTACAGTGCACCCACACTGCAACTATGCGCCAGCCTCACGCACACATGCACAAACTACTACGATAGTACGTTATAGGAGTACTATAAACGGTGTTTCATTTCCGATTTGACTTTACAGCCTATATACAGCTTTGCTCTCATGCTGTTTTACAGCTTCTATTTTTTCCATAGAGTCGAAATTTGAATGGTGTGAGTGGACGTTATAAATGACAAATTTATACGGTCGACGTTAAGGTCGATTCACACGAAGCGTCTGCCGTCTCGAGTTCTATTTATAGAGATGTTCGCGATTAAGTTGGCTGGATGCAGTTAGGGCGAGTTTACACTGGTCCACGGGACGACAAAAGATTGACGTGTTAATGAGTCCATCAAAAAATTTAAATAAATCTACTTTAAGCATTCTTCTCTCTACGAAAAGCTCGGGAAGTTTACGGACACGCAGAATATGTGTCGAACAACGTACCATAACAACGTACCAAAACTTTTGAAAATAACAAATACATATAACTATACCTATTACATAGTTTTTTCCATCAACTAAAGCTCTTGACATCATTAAGCATACGTAGACTACACGTATATGTTGCGATAGTGTGTACTCGCTTTAACGGGCAATTCCGAAACAGTTTTTCGTATCAATTTGGCGCGCATTTTGACTGTTTACGTAACTTGTGTCGGCTATCCCCTTTTATTCCCGTTTTCTTCTCTATTGTAGTGTTTTCTTTTAAAGGAGATTCAGAGGAAAGCCACTACTAAGATATTCCTATTTTGAAGATTAACCCGTGACCCCTAGTTCAGAGGCAAGGACTTTACAACCGATATGAGAGTCTTTATAAGGTCAATAGAAAATATTTTTTTTAATCTGTATTATTGTACCTCATCACGCAAAAACTACTGGATGTAATTTGATGCGGTTTTTAGTTATTTGCTGAAGGTCTAACTTAAAATATGTCGTAGGTTTTATCTTACTACACCATTTATCTTACTACTACTGAGACAATAGTAAATTAACGATACTACATATTAACGATATTACATGTAAGTTCTACGACGAGTTCTGACATTTCATATAAAAATTCAATGTATATTCGTCCACATAGATAGTTATTTAATTGTAAGACATATGTTGTAAAGGGACGTCTTTGGAGAAAATGCAGCAGTGGAGTTTGTCTCGCCGCCTCTTCTCCACTTGCGCTTTGGAGGCGGTAATAACCTTAGCTTTAAGTAATTTTATGACGTCAACTAACTAAAATAATGCAATTTTTTAGCCAATTTAAATAAAATCAATTTCATTAATTCATTCAGTTCGCATGCAGAAGCAAGTAAAGCATATTTTTCTCTGTCGAAAACCCCGACGCTTCATCGCAAATGTCATTTAGTCTGAGCACAACAAAGTTTCGAGACAGTCTCAGTTTGATTGTCTGTTTGTCAGTGCATTCGCAACTCGGAGATATCGAGTGGCGCGATACGAGTTAACTCCGCGTTAAACAACTTTAACTGGTAGCCATTGTTGAGTGCTCGGGTTCAAACTTCTAATGCAACGTCTGTTTGTCGATGGAAATAAGATTAGAGTTGATTTAACTAGACGGAAGACTAATATGATTATACTAGTTTGTGCCGGCGGACTTCGTCGCGCGTAATTAACTATTGTTAATTTCTCCGATTCTAACGCCCGGTTTCCGAAAAGCATGTCAAGTATTGAATTTTGCAACAGAGTGTCATAATTAACAATCTGCTAAACAACTTTGGGTTTCTGAAAAGCTATTCGCCGTGAAATTATCTAAAAGTTTTCATTCACTCATTCATGTTTTGTTTCTGTTCAATGCATAGTTTTCTCTCTTCCGTTGACAACAAATGTCAAATTCGACGGACATTCTATGGATCTGACATTTGGAACAACAAATCCGACAAACTGTCACTAAGCTTGTTCAGAAACCCAAACTGCTTATAAATAGAGATTATCAATTTGCTACATATTTTTTTCATTGATTTGCGTTTCAGAAACCGGGTGTAAGCTGTGTATCAAGATGAAATCTACGCCAGATTTTATGTTAGACCTTCTATAATACAACAGTGAAAACCGCATCAAATTTGGTTCAGTAGTTTTTGCGTGTTGCGCGTACAAAGATACAAACAGACATAAATTAAAAAAAAAAATGTTTTGGCTTCTATTAACCTTTTTATCTAAGAAAAAACATTATGAGGGGTAGAGAGAGGGATATTGATGATTATACTAATTTAGGCCATGGCTTGGCCCATGTAAGAATTAATTTCCAAAATAAAATCGGTTATTTTGAAACTAGACCTTAATACGCCTTTTAACGTCAATTAAGCTAAAGAGTTTGTTTGGATGTTTGTTTAAAAATGTATTTCCCGCACTATGAAGGACAAGGACACCTCAACAAGGCCAATACTGCAATTGCCGTGGCCTCATATTGGTCTCATTTAATATAGCCACTTCGACTCGAAAAGAAGAAGAATGTCGGTCCGATTTGAAAAATTATTTCCGTGTATACTATACATACATACATACATACATACATATTATCACGCCTTTTTCCCGTGGGGGTAGGCAGAGACTAGCGATTTCCACTTGCTACGATCTTTACAGATCTCTCTTGCTTCCTCTACACTCATCACTCTTTTCATACATGCTCTCCGGTATGCTATAGGCTTCCAGAATCGCGAATTTCCCATGGGAGCGAAGCTGCGAGGCATAGCTAGTAATATCATATTTCTCCGAGCTGTAAGCTTGTGGCATTTCGGAAGAATGACCACTGTTGGTTGAGAAGTAATCCCGAAATAAATAAATTTAATTATTAGTGAGTGAATGTCAGAAGGGTTTTCCTTTTTTCAGTCAAATAAACTTTTATTCCAACAGCTAACAAGCTAAAAGGCTGTAAAGAAACCCCAATTTATATAAATGAACAAATAACTCCTTGATGACACCGGTTTATTCGTTAAGGAGCACCATTAAGTTAATAACGTTTAACACCATAGATACAACCTAGCTTGATAAATTAAAATCTATTTTATAACTGTGTTCATAATTTAATTACCGACCTTTTAAGGTTAATGTGTATTCATAGGGGATCATAAAAGTACAGTCGACAAGACAAGTTACCCTACACGGACCTCTAAGCGGTGATAATAGCGAAGAATTCGCAATGAATTCGGGCAGGTCCATGTACTGACTAACTTGTTTGTTTTATCTTGACGGCATCACAATATAATGAAATAATCGCCTTGCTGCACTTTTATTAAAAGTCTCAATTTTCGTAAATATACAGTAGAAGCATCGAGAGTAGAAGTGAACAAAATTGCAAACCGCTCCATAAACATTACCAAGAAAGTCGTTGTGTGTTTAATTAGACACATACACACAAGGATATAAGACTACGAATGTGCAGCAAGTAGTAAGGTGGTTTATCTAGTACTAAAAGTATAAAGAAATGTGATTAAATGGAGTATTAAGTCCTTCGGAGCTCCTTAGCTCAGCATCTACGAAGGTCCACGAAAGTTCAACAGACAGAACCATTACTAAACACCACACACAAACACACACACACCACACATCCGGCGATTCTGTGCCACAGAATCCCTCTTTACTCTGACTGTGCTATACTTTTTGCTTGCTGCGTATTTATATCAATTTATGAATATGCTACGCACGCTACAAAGAAAGTTATTTTCCTCTTCTATCGATCTTCGTAATTTTTCTTTCAAAACTTCATTAAAATTGTCTCTTAAAGCCTGGAACACAGCACCAGAGAAAGTACATACAGAGTTGAATGAATACCCGCTGGGGAAGTCTCCAATCATACTATAAAATGATATAAACCAGGCGCCGGCGCCTCTCACATTGTTGCCACCTTCAAATAGGGCTGGCACAAGCCAACATTTTTTTATGGAGCAAAAAGGGAAGTGGACGGTAATGATCTACCTTTTTTTAGGACAAAGCCAAGATAGTAGGTCATCACCCACCATGTATTCAAAATAGATGATTGCAAACTAATGGCCGAATTTTCTTGACTAGTTTCAGTATAACTACGCTACATGATTGTCTAGATAGAAACAGCAACAGTATCAACTCTTCGATGTGTCTTCGGTTACATAAAACTACTGTGAAACCGAAGGCATTAAACGAGCCTTTAAATTATGCCTTTCTATGTTCTGGACATTTTGGCTCCTCCTAGTCTGCAGATCAATCTATGTACGATCATTTTACATACATACATACATATACATATTATCACGCCTTTTTCCCGTGGGGGTAGGCAGAGACTAGCGATTTCCACTTGCTACGATCTTTACAGATCTCTCTTGCTTCCTCTTACGATCATTTTGATTAACCATTACTTGATTCTGGTGAAGAAAACCATCGTTAGGAATCTTGCACACTTATGTGCGATAAATCGTATCTGCTATCGCTAGATATTGGTTGTCAGATACCTTTAGACGACTTAAAAAAGATCTAATACCAGTTATTTGATTAATTGCTCTTTATCTTTAATAACTTAATGTACTTCTGTCAATTCTCTTTGAGTGTTAATAACACAATGAAATGATATGGTTGTCATCCTTGTCCACACAGGGCGGAGCTGACGGCCGCCGTCACGGTGCTGGCCGTCGTAATGTATAGTATCTATCACGGATAAAATCATATTTTACGATATGTACGACGAACGTGAGTGTTCTGACGTGGAAAATTAGTGCGCGAATTCTTTGTTGAGATTTATTTTCTTAAACGTCCACGAATGATTTTAAAACATTGGTAAATAGTGTATTATGGTCATCGGAAACAGTCCTCGCAGTCTAAACTCAGCTTTGCATTTGTGTGTGTGATTTCAAATAGTACGTTTGCGCGGGAGATTGCGCAAGTGACATTTCAATCAAAGATCACGCTAGTTGTCAAAATGATGATACAAACACCATAGACCATAGAAATAAGAAGGGCTGCGCGGGCTTTTATGCCATAGACTTACTATATACTGGCGTATTTACATGTATGTATGTTTATTTGCTCCTATGCTGGTCTGGGAGCGAAGAAAAAACATAGAATGTGCCAGCTGCTTCTCTTCCCGCGCAGATTGTAAAAGTCAATCGAGGGAAAGGGCTTTAAACTGAAGATTCCTCCACTCATAGGCGATGGGTTAGCAACCTGTCACTTTATCTGAATCTCCATTCCATCAGAAAGCCCACTATTCAACTAAGCGTGGCCTTCTAATCTCACGACTCTTGGCTCTGACTACCCCGTAAGGGATAAAGACGTGATTCTATGTATGTCTGGTGTATTTTTAAACAAGTTGTGCTCACTATTGCAATTCTGAGCTTACGCTGCGAGGACCTTATCGAACGATTTTGCATTGCAGAGAAAAACTAATCCGTCAGATGATCTCGTGACATGGTTTGTATAACGTCCGTCAGAGACTCTACGAAGCAATCCAATAAGCATGACGCCAAGAACAGTGGATCAGAGAGGAAGAAGCAACCTGCCTGCTCTTAAAGCCTCAACTACTCCAACCTGCCTGTGACCACGATGAATGCAACTAATTTGAAACGTCAGCCGAAAATAATAAAAGAAAGATTCGTGACACCATTAAGATTTGGGCACACAAAATAACTATTCCATTTATGTGTTTTCTTAAAAACTGTTAAATGATTAAGAAAGCGTTTTCAAATATTTATCCATTACGAAAGTGTTCGTAATGACACAATAACCGTTTGTCAACATCGTGTTAAGTTTAACTGTCGTCAGTAAAACGTTATGATCTCGTTAATTTTGTCGAAATCCTGTTATTTTTATTAACGAGTACTTTCAGAAGTAACAATAATATTCGTTAAAATTATATTCAAGCGATTCGAATAAGTGAAGAAATTAAGTTGTGTCAATATTTTTTATTTTACTGAGGCATTTTAAAAGAGACAAGTGATAATTCGCATTATTTTTTACTTGGAAGTAATTCAAAAAATACAGGCTATTTTTAATTTATTTGCCTGTATTTGTATTCTTAATACATTGCAATAACATACAAAAACCGTTACAGTACAGATCACGTAAAGTTAACAGAATTTGACACGAACAAGATGAAAGACATTTCCTAGAACATCCTATTTTATGAATGACAAAACGGGTCACGTATTTCATAAGACTTCGAAAGAAATAAAAAAACACAACATGTGGGATGCATCTTCGCGACCCTCCATCATCAAATTGTCGTCTTTGAGGTGGTCTGTGAGAAATGTAATAAATCTGTCTGTGATACACAAAAACAACCACTTAACACTAACATCTATTGAAATATTTGAAGTGGCGCTATCGGTTGCTACTTTTTTTAATATGTAACGCAAGAAATGATACGCACTAAAGTGGAAGTGTAAAGTGTAATTATTTTCTGTCGTAATTTTGGAGGGGTAGTGATGGCGTGTTATGGGATGTGTATGGAAATAAAAAAGTTAAACGCACGGTTGCGAACGATAGGTGTTTTGGTGAAAAAAATAGAGTGTATTTACAAGGATTGGAATTACAAGACACGTTAAAATGCACGTAAAAAGTTTTAATATTAGTGTAAATTAGTTGTTTAAAAGAAACCAAAATCCATATAGTAGACAATTGAGTTGATAAAATCCTAAAAACGCAGCAGCGAGAGTTCCAAACCGGAAGAAAGTTGAACCCGCATGTCCGAAATGTGAAGTACAAAAAAGTGTTTCCAGCATAAATCCATACTAATATTATAAATGCGAAAGTTTGGATGTGAGTTTGTGAATTTGTGAGTTTGTGAGGATGTTTGTTACTCAATCACGCAAAATCTACTGGACGGATTTCGATGAAATTTGGTACAGAGGTAGATAATGACCTGGAATAGCACATAGGCTACTTTTTGTCCCGGGAAAAAGCACTGTTCCCGTGGGAAATTCACGCGGGCGAAGCCGCGGGCAAAAGCTAGTATTTTTTAAAAATGGCGCATGTTTTAACATTGAATGTCTTGAAATGAATCGGACAACCAACGACGGGGTCCTCCTGCAGACACAAATGAAAGCAAGGGTGCAATCTCACTTGACCAGTTTGCCCTTTGACCAGCAGTGGGCATGGGTCATCGGACCAGAGCTGCTTGGTAACAATAATTCAGCGCAGACTATAAAGTTGATCTGCCGGTTGATGCTGTGACACTGTTCAGTTTAATTTATATTTATCTCTTTGATGACAACACTTTTGTTGGTATAAAGGGATGGATGTAAGTAAGTCTGAGCCATCGAGATATAATGTATCTAGCAGTGGCGAAGCCTTCTTAGAACACGATTCCTACCGGCTTCCCTTAGCAAATTCAAATATATGTACAAATATTATTTTTACTCTTGCACAAAAATCTATACCCATATACCTACCTATATGACACTGTCTTACTATAAGCCGAGGATCGCCGGCATTACACATTAAGGTAATTTTATATGAGAGCGTGATTAATAAAGCGCACATAATTACATTGCGCGCTTTGAAAATATATTCTTCAATATGCTGGACACACAATACGCAATGTATTTGAAACCGCGCAAACGCACACATACACGATTTCACTATCGTAGGACGCAAGCCGCGGTATCGCGGCTGGGGAAGCCGCTCATAATATTGGGAATTCGAATTTTAAAAATGTATGCAATTCACGCACACATACACATTACTACTACATACAACCACACGTCGATATGTCAGCGATTTTAAGCCGATCTCAGATAGCTTACCAAAAGTTTTCGTCCAATCAGAGCAATTTATTCGCGCTGCCGATTGCCTCTGTCAGGTCAGTCACCCTACCTTGCTATCGTTTCGCGCGCATTCGTATCCTAATTTATAATTGTGATAAGTGATTAGCTTGATTGTGGTATATTACCTATATTGTTTATGTAGTGTTTGTTTGATTCTTGTCGTCACGTAGGCTAGGTGAGAAATTGCGGCATTATTACAAATAGGTTGTAGTCTACCTACACACTTAATTTATGGTAGGCATGTAATTTATTGCATGTTTTTTTACACGTTACAAATTAAGATAGATATGACCCGGCTTTACCTTTATTTTTATTCACCCTACGCCACTGGTATCTAGTTGTATTTCGATGGTCTGAGCAACGAAAATGCACAAAGACAAAATCTTTTTCGCAATTACAATGTTAGTATCGTGAGTTATTAAAGTTTGTTTGTGATTATCACAAAAAAATTGGGTATACATTGGAATATGTATTTAAAAGTTCCCAATATAAAAGAGAAAGGGACCAAATTTAAAAATAAAACGTAGAATCTGGAAGTATTTAAAGACCAGAAACTTGGTTATGTGACATCGCGCATCGGGATCTCTCTAAGGCACTCACGTTCTGGCCGCAAAACCGAATCTATAGAAAAAATAAAAATAAACAAGTTCTCAGAAGCGACCGCTACATCGTGATTGAATCTTCCCGCCACGAGACAAGAGTAAGTACCTACCTACTTAGTTGTTTTTTATGAGCTTCATAGACGCTTATTTTTTTTTTATTACAGCTTATTCCGGGTTTGTCTACTTTGCTTTAAATATTTGTGGATATGGACACATTGATGTTAGGTAAGATCCATAAATGCATATGATATCTGAAGACCCCTGTGCTGTGGTAAACTATTCAAAAGACAACAAGCCATGTCATCATTTTGAAGTGCTTTGGTTTAATTTCCAGCCCGGAAAATTATTTTCGTACATTAGTTTCCCAAATAATTGTCTTCTAAGTATGCGTTCAATGTAAGTTTACAGCTCCCTTGCGATGGGTTATGAAAAAAAAAATTAAAAATGTAAAAATACAATAAATTGCTTTTAGTGAATAACTTACATTTCACTTGAGAAAATCAATTTCAGTATGCCATTTGTGGTTAGGAACGGTGAGAGTTTTATTTACATATTTATTTTATTTTGATTTTGATTTTTTTTATGACCATTGCATCTAACGCTTTCATCGCAATAGCAATGAGTATTATGATCAAGCATGGATTAACCCGCATCGTGCATATATTCAGTCTACCTTATAATGCATTGTGAGTTTTGAAGACGCATCAGTTTTTATTGGCGAAATGTCTTGATAAACACAATTCAACGACCTGTGTCTGACCTGAGCTGGGTAAATAAAAAATGTTACTACAAAAACTTACACTACTAAGTAACAAAAACACTTCCAAAGCAAAAACAACATAGTTACAGCTCGCGTCTAAAATATGTACATTAAATTTTCGCAAACTACGATTTTGAATTTCCGATACTCCCCACGAGCGTTAAATTTTTTGCTCGAGCTCATAAGAAATGGAAATGGATACTACGATTTTATAAGAACACGTGATGTATAATAATTTAAAAGTAAAAAGTATCTACCCTTTCAAACCTGCGTAATAGAGCGAAATCCTTTTGAAGAGATTATAAAATATAACAAAACGCTACTAAAGGATATCCGGTTTTTTAAATCGATTCCGTGATCCCACGCCGAACCCAAATAATTTTTTATCATCAACAAATTGACAAAATTAAATAAATACTTACAAGAAAGTATGCCTTTTATCTTATAGAGGGCGGGTGCAGGGCGGTGTCCCATCGGAAACGGATCTTATCGGATTAAACGGCATTCATTTACAATAGAAGTTTAAAACGCTACAAAAAATGATAAAATTTACCTGAACTTGCACAAAGTATTCCTTTAGACTCTCTATATTCTACTTCCATACAATTTAAACGGAAACCGGACATTATGTATTGCCGAAGAGAGATTTGCGTTTATCTAACGTCGATTGTCAAAACACGGCCACAAATCAAAGGACTTTGTTCAAAGTGTATGGGGGCTTGGCTTACTGTGGACAGTTCGTTCAATAAATAATAGTATTATCATTCATAATAATTAATGTCAAATAGATTTTCTGAATATATTTTGGAGTATGAATATCTATAATTAAAATATACCATTTAGTAAGTATTTTTTGCGTTTCCGATACTAAAAACAAAGATGTCGGCTTTTACGTGTGTTCTGGGATGCCATTATCTAAAATAATATTACATTTAAGTAGTATATTGTATATTCTTTGATGAAAGATTGGATTAATTAGGTATTTTTTTACCAAAATACATTAGTTTTATTTATTAAGTACACTCATATCACTTCATATTTATATTTTAGAATGAAGAATTTATATATTATTTTAATTTTTACTTAAATATTTCAATATTGGTAACACTCGATTCTTGGGCGCGGCTTGATTTTGACGTTCACAGATGTTGACAAGTATCCAAGTGTCAATGTCGACCGACGACAACCGGTCAACGTCAAAATCAAGTTACGCTGAAGAATCGAGTGTTACCAGGTAAAGAAAACGCAATATTGACTTATTTAAGTAAAAATTAAAATACATATACAATTCTTCATTAAAAAATATAAATATGAAATGATATGAGTGTACTTAATACATAAAACTAATATATTATGCTAAAAAAATACCTAATTTATCCAATCTTTCATCAAAGAATAAAAATATACTACTTAAATGTAATATTATTTTAGATAATGGCATCCCAGAACACATGTGAAGGCCGACATCTTTGATTTGAGTATCGGAAACGCAAAAAATACTTACTAAATGGTATATTTTAATTATAGATATTCATACTCCAATATATATTCAGAAAATCTATTTGACATTAATTATGATGAATGATAATACTTTTATTTATTGAACGAACTGTCCGCAGTAAGCCGGCGATGAACATTGTCTTTTGACAGTGGCCACACGATACGCCACAATGGGACTTCCGCTCCGGAAAAAAGGCCGGACAATAACGATAATAGCTGGTCCCAGTAGCCACATGGTGCTTTGTCCCGACCTTGTTATTAGGTGTGAAACGGCCGCCTAATACGTTATTACAGAATAAAAAGCAGTCGATATAAACATACTAAGAATGCGCGTGTCAATTTAAAAGCAATAAAATTCCGGAGATATCTCGGGTATCGAGTGATGAAAGCCGATATATGAAATGCGTTGAACAGGTTTTGATAACGCAGACGCGAAGTAGAAAGTACGCGAGAGACAAGGCTTAAAGCAAGGAAACAATATGACGCTCATCGTTTCTTTGATAACATGATGTGCTCTAGTGCCGATCCGTATAAAAAAATCCTGATGATAATTTGAGTTTGAAACAGACACCTTAATGAGATCAATCTGCCTGCAGTCACAACACGACGACACAAGAGAGAAATTTTAATACAATAGATTTCTTTTCATGATCATTGACCAAGCACAAAATTAAATTATATTTATATCCCAATTATAGAACTATCCCCAACAAATCCAAGCATGTTAGTTACTTATCTAATAAAAATAAAGAAATAAGTCTATGTGTATTTTAGAAATTACATAATTACATTGTTGTATTAAAAAACCTAGTCTCTGCATTTACTCTTCTGCGACACATGTCTCGGTTGGTAACCAGTGTTCGATGCTGGAGCCTACTCCCTTTCGAACTTTCACACGGACGCACATATGTAGTATACTTACATCTTGTGCAACGGATGTCGTCGCAATTACGACCGTCCGATTATTATTGCACGGTATTGTACGACCAAATTACAGCATCTCGGCTTCCCATCCGGTCTAATGAAATCACGAGCGAATTTGCATCTTACGTAGACGAAGATAGAGTCTAGGCGGAAGATGAAAAGATGCGTCGCGATTACACGACCATTTGAGATGAGGCGTCTCCAGGACGCGCAGAGGTCGGTATCGACGAGCTAATAAAGGGATGGACAAATCGCAGGTGAATGAATGCGTGTACAATAAGTGGTCATACAATGGGCGTCCCGGCGAGACGACACCGCGAGGCCACCTGCGGCGGAACGTGAAAAGGTAAACTTCTGATTTATGGACACAGATGTAAATGGGAAGGTTTAGATGCGCTCCAGTGAAAATCTCCGCTTTCTAGTGCAAGACTCCCCGATCAATGGACCCATCCGACTGAGAGACGCAGATATTGTCTTCGGATAATAGAAACTATTCATGCGCGCCAGACAAAATGTTTATGAAATATTGTCTGTGCTGAATGGCTGCGATTTTGAGAATCTTCACCTTTGTCTAGAAATTGATACAAAAAATTGTGCAAATGTTAGTTTAATAAAACGATTTTTCTTTATGAATGAGTTTCGTTTGAAGAAAGTAATTTCGGTTCTGCACACCTGAGTGGTGATTGCAAATCCTCAGTTGGATAGAAATACAATACAGAAATCACAAAAGATATTGTCAAAAATATTACATATTCATTATATTTTTCCGGACGCAGACAATAAAATGAGACCAGACATAACTTACTCATCAAAGAATATATTTGGCAATGAACTCTGATCATAATAACCAGTAAAAGCAAAAGTAAAAAAACAGTCGTACACCATGAGTGCAATTTAATCGAAAAGCAGTAATCAAAATCTTAGATCAACAATAACATATCCACATCGAATCACTAAGTGCAGTAACGACAATTAACAAATCGTGTCGCCTAGCAACGAACGTGTCAGTTACCTGAGGCATGCAGTGCGCGAGAGCAGTCACCCCGACGCAAGTACAAGTCTTGCATTCATGAGTCAGGCCCTAGGTCCCTCAGTGACCCGGTTCGCACGGGCGATGGTAGGCGTGGGTTCATATGGAGCGGAATTTTATAATTATTTCCAGGAATGTTCCTATCAAAAGAGACATTCGTATTTGGAACTTTCCGATTTATTTTATCTTGTAATATCTGTCCTCTGACAAATGACACCAATGACTGTTTACGGTATTCGATAAGTTTTTAGATATAATATGAAACAAGACAACGAGGTTTCCTTTGTTATTTGCCTGGTTTATGATGTGACTTTAGTTTGTTACTTTCGGTCTACCTCACTCTGATGTGTTCCTTGTTTGCATTCTACTTCTGTTCATTATTAGGACTTTGATTATTACCTTAATTATATTACGGGATGCCTTAACCTATCATCGAACTTTTATTTTTTATTATTACGACAACAAGCGTTCTAACAAACATCAAACCATTCAGTGGCCGTTTATCGATTGTATGAATTGTATCTCTGTTGAATAAACTATAAACACGAAATCGATTTATTGCTGCACTAGTATCAATGACAGTTATTACATCTGGGTCAAGAGCTAGATAATGTCACTGACACAGTGACATCTTGATAAACCAAGTGGTTATTTTGATTTATTCCACTTCGATATGTGTTAATTTTATATCATGACATAATATAAACAGATCACAACATTGTGTGAAATATCTAATACTACTTCTATTGCTTTCAAAGATATCTCTTATATCACATAAACAACATGTACATCATAAAATTAAAAGAGATGATCCAAAAAAGAAAATACATTAAAGGTTTCTTCTGCAACCTAATCAGCTTCTATCATATCTGAATCCCATTTTCAACACTATCCAAGACTATATACCTATCTGTCAGTCCATATTAGCAGCTCCATGATTAGCAGTGTCACAACTTGGGAATCTAATATCTGTATTTTGCAAGTACATATATAGAAATATATCATGCGTCAAAGACATGCAGTATGAGTAAAAGAGGAGTAAGGGTTTCGATCCTGGGATTCGGCTAACCGGAAACCTGGCTCATGTTATGGGACTAAAACCTTTGGGATTGGATTGCCTATAATGATCTAAAAGTGCCTCTCCAACAAGTGAATGTTAGCAATGAACATGATCAAGTCCTTCTTATCCTTAGCTCTGCAGAACAGCTCAGCAGCATTCGCTACGTCCACCCTTGGATGTTTCCCAACCAAGACTTTTTCCGTCTTCCGACCTTTCTCTGTCCAGCGACTATGCTCATCATTATAAGCTGCAGGAGGTCGTATCGCCCATGTAAACCTAGCGTGGTGTTGCAGCCGGCGCGCGACGTCCGGTCGCCGGCAGATGTCGCCCGGCGGCCTTGTCGCGACGCGAAATATACGCTCACGCATGCGCAATCGACGTCCATTAACCATGCTACAAGACCTGACCTGGCTGGTCTAGTCAATTGCAGGTCATGTTACCCTGCATGTACAGTCAAGAGTCAAAAGTGGAGTCATACCTTAAATATCATATTGCCTTGCAGGCGCGCAGTCCTTCATTGTGTGCGTTACGTCCATATTACGGACGTATAATTACAATAAGAACACTACTCACACTAAGCTAATTATCATATTACCCACCCACACCAAGACACAACTCTGCTGCATGCTAGTGCTTCGTGCTCATACTGCCTACGTGCTGCCATCTATCAAATTTACGGGGTACTAAGTAGTGAATTCTGACTCAGAAATAATAATACACTACCTATAGTTTATTATAAAGCAAACCAATAGTGGTGAGTACAGTGACACGCAACCAATTGATAATTTCGTCACAAGCTAATGCATCTGCTGGTCTAATCGGTAGTCGGATGGATTGCAGTTGATACAGGTCAAAGTTCGAGTCACATCCAGATATTTTATTTTTCATATTAAACTCAATTCATAAGCCAAGAGTATTTTTATATAATGTAATTGATATGCTTTTATATATTTGTTATAAAATAAAAATTCTCAAAAATCATGACAACTATTTATTCATGTAAATAGGTATAGTATACTTATGTAAAATTTATTATTATAAACTACACTAACAATTTCAAAATGTATGTTTAATCACTTCCCTATCTAATTACAGAATAAATAAGAACTTAAAAATAAGCATTCTGTAGTAAGTTACTTATAAGAATCTGTTCATTTATTTTATATATTATTACTAAATTATACTTTCGCTTTTTGTTAGTAAATATTGAGGTTATAGCTTAAGTATTCGTTTTCATCATGAAAAGAAGATTGAAACTAAACCTCAACATCTAACAATTTAACAATTTATCTCCTATTACGAAACATAACCTTGTATTTGTAATGCAAAATACAAAAACAAGTAATAAGTATAAAAATAATTTAAATAATGTTTATACTTTTATAAAACCAGATTTGATACAATAGAAAGAGGACAGTTGGAATATACCTACCTACTTAATGAATGAACTCACTGATTAAATTTAAACACAAATAATTAACTCACTATTTTGTAAAGTTGCCGTTGTTGTATTTCCTACACATATTTCAATCACAAAAAAACTGTCCTAAACATCCATACAATGAGAAACTAATTCTTCCTTGCTCATCTTCTATGCACCATCAGGCCCCATAGATTTTCTATGGAGTTGAGGTTAGAAGACCGCGCTGGCCAAGGATGACATTTATTTCTGGAAGCGAAATAAATTATCCAGTTTTTTTATGCACGCCACCAGCTTGATATGCACGACGAACAGTAGATAGGCATCGAAACATCAAATAAATCAGCATAACGCCTGGTAGGTAAAATCATCGCCTTCATATTCTTCCAACATTATTGTTGCTGCTGCTCAGAGATAATAGCCGGTCTTCTACTTTGCGGCAAGGCTACCCTGAAGCAAGTTGCTACACCAAACGTGTTGTCCACTAAAAAAATATAATAATATATAATTAGGTATTTAGTTTATATTTAATTTCAAAACTATCACTTATGCAAAGCAAAATCACGAAGAAAAATATATCAATACAATACATTAATATTATGTTATCATTTTATGTTTGATATAATCACAAAATATTACACATTTACACACACATATTTCAAATCACAACTATTTATTTGTTTAAAAATACTCACACTTAATCCAGTTCCTTTCATTAGAAATTGAGACTATTTTGCAACCACTATCATGCAAAGTAAATCCGAATAGTCTCCATAATAACTACTTATAATGGCCTATATTGGCAAGTGTTGGTAAAGTAATATTCCACAAATACTTAGATAACTATCACTAACAAATGCGTTCAACTAAAACGAGAACTCGGTTGAAGTGATAAATTTGCGTCTGTCTTTTTTTTCATTCACCGTCAAATATTCATTTTCATAGCTGGTCCATACTGACCACCCATACGAAGTAACGATACCATAAAGTTAGAGCAAGGATTTTATAGACATACTATGAACGTTCCGTATCATTCATAGTATGTCTATGAAATCCATAAAAGTATGAAGCGCTCGCCGACTCGCCGCGCCAGCCTACCTACTTCTATGGAAACATCGTATTCGGTCGGTTGACATTGCACAGACACATAGGCGTTTTACAAATAACACACAATCATAAGGTCTTAAGTGCAAACACTTCTATAATCAATTAGTATGAGAAATTCTGACTCCACTTCTGGAGATGTCTGTACCTATGTGCGGCGGTAATGAAGGGAATAAAGGGAAGTGTGTAGCTCTTTAGTAGATTGATCCTGAGGGATCAATTATCACTATTATCAGAATTGACTAATTTAATGTACCTAATTTATCTGTTCGTGTACGTGATTCGGGTACTGCGCAGAATTTCTAAGGATCAACATTTTCCGGTTCTAACAAAATGCGTATTAATAATCACTATGATCAAAACTTTATCCATATAACAACGTCCATAGTAATAGTTCCACAAATAATTTCACTAGCCCACACCATACGTGTGATTATTTGTAAAACTGCTATCATTACTACAAGTATCACTATAAAACCGGTCAAGTGCGAGTCAAAGTTCCACCTGTGTACACTTGCCATTTCTATATTGAGTAATCTTAATCAATACCTAATCCCTTTTAAATCTGGTATAATTAATCTATTCTAAGAATCGTTTTAAGACTCCAGACATTTCAAAGGCAATCCAAACAACTTTTACAGACGGTTCTTAATCTGCCCTTATTACCTCCCCAATTAGGTTCCAAGTTTTGTTGTGTCTCGAAAGTTTTCAATCGATTTGTACGATTTAGGTCGCATTCGCCTTAGTGTTACATCCCACGTTATTAAAAAAAAATTGTTAACATCTTTTGAACATTTTTTTTTTCTTTTCTGCCCAATATTCTGAAGGTGGCTAATGATATGTTTTTTCTGTCCTATTGCTAGGCAAAAGCCTCTCTTAACTCCTACCACGTATCTCTAACTGGCTCTGTAGTCACTACTCTATCAAAGGCCAATAGGTGTCAAAAAATGCCAATTTCTAGGATAGGTCTCCTTTTAGAACTCGAACGATTTCTAGCCTTTTAAAAATATCAAAATTTCAAAAAAACTAGCCGTACTCTTGCTCTGCGAGGAAAATCTGGAAATAGATAGGGTAAAATAGAAATAGAAGAGTCAACAGAAGAAGAAATACAAAAATAACAAGGATAAAAACGGATTCTTTTTTCGGGGCGAAACTATGGAAGGGCGAATATGGCATAAATCATTTTAGTATTATTATACCCGACCTTCAGCTAATCCTTGCCTAATCGCTCAAAACTTAGTAATCTATGGCTCAAGCAATTAATTTGTTGTTTAGGTAACTCACTGAACATTCTACTAACAAAATCCAAAACCAAAAAATAGTCGGACACTGTTAATTTTAAAACTAAAGATTGTTTAACGGAACCCCCGAAAATCTTCCTGTTATTTCCAAAACCGATACGTGTTCACACCAATTATTTTGACTCTGTCCACCCCATGAGCGAAATAGATGAAAAATACGAATATCATTGTTTTACTTTTAAAGCCCTTTCACTGCCTACGGAAATAAATAGTGGAATCATAAGGAACGCGCAACTTACCACAGATAAAACATACTTTCTACCAACCATAAACTCACAACTGAAAAGCAGGCAATAAAGAGAAGGCTAATAATCTTCATTGGCAATCTCCTTGGCTGTATAATTATATTCAATGGTTCTAAACATTACAATACACAAATACAGACAGAAGATCATAATTTCTCATATCGATTTCCAGTAAGAGACAGTTACTGGTGTTAAGATATCTAGAGGAGCTTGTACACGATTATTATTTACCAAGTATCCATACTAATATTATAAATGCGAAAGTTTGGATGTGAGTTTGTGAGTTTGTGAATTTGTGAGTTTGTGAGTTTGTGAGGATGTTTGTTACTCAATCACGCAAAATCTACTGGACGGATTTCGATGAAATTTGGTACAGAGGTAGATAATGACCTGGAATAGCACATAGGCTACTTTTTATCCCGGGAAAAAGCACTGTTCCCGTGGGAAATTCACGCGGGCGAAGCCGCGGGCAAAAAAGCTAGTTCGGGAACAACCAGCAGGAAGCGAGGCCGAAGGCCGAGCTTCCTGCGGTTGGGCCTATATATATAAAGCTACAATACCACTCACTGACTCACTGACATAATTAGTTTGTTCTACGGAACTCACAACTGGGAAAAAGTAATGATGGGGAAGTGTGGATGGGGGTGAGGAGGCACCAGGAAAAATACGAAAGTGGAACTTGGAGCAGTTCCGGACTGATAGGGGGTACTGCCCGCGGAAATCATAATAGATAAGTGGGGGGTGCTCGACCAAATGTCATAGAGGACCCTGGGCAACGACCACAGCCGGCGGTAGTCTATGGTTTTTTTGACTTTTTTTTTTTTCTCCATACTAAATTTTGTTTTTTCATACAAACTTCATTGGGGATTTTTGGGGGAAAACGGACTCGTAGACTTTTACCGTCATAGACAATTTTTTATGTTGAGACCGTGGGACCCCCAAACTGACAGGTTTTTTTTTTTTTTCGAAATTTTTTTCGACGAGTTTTGTATGGGCCAGCCAAGTCACCAGACGGGGAGCCGAGGCCGAAGGCCGAGGCTCTGCGGCAAGCGAGGCCGGAGGCCGTAGCTTGCGCCCGCGAGGCCGCAGGCCGAGCTGCGTCCAGGCGAGGCCGAAGGCCGAGCTCCGTCTTGTGAGCAAAGTACTGGGCGAGGCCGCAGGCCGAGCCCCTCCCCCCTTCCTTTTTTTTATAAAATAAGAGATGTGAGGCCGTAGGCCGAACTGTGTGGCGAGGCCGCAGGCCGAGCCCTTCCCCCTTACCATTTTTTTATAAAAATGAGGATGTGAGGCCGTAGGCCGAGCTGAGTGGCGAGGCCGCAGGCCGAGCCCTTCCCCCTTACCATTTTTTTATAAAAATGAGGAAGTGAGGCCGCAGGCCGAACCCTTCCCCCCTTCCCACTTTTTCTATAAAAATTAGGATGTGAGGCCGAAGGCCGAACTAAATAGCGAGGCCGTAGGCCGAGCCCTTCCTCCCCTTTCTTTTTAAAAATAAAATAAGGGATGTGAGGCCGCCGGCCGAGCCCTTTCCCAATTCCCATTTTTTTATAAAAATGTGAATGTGAGGCCGTAGGCCGAACTAAATGGCGAGGCCGTAGGCCGAGCCCTTCCTCCCCTTCATTTTTAAAAAATAAAATAAGGGATGTGAGGCCGCAGGCCGAGCTGAGCGGCGAGGCCGCAGGCCAAGCCTTTCACCCCTTCCCTTTTTTTATTAAAATGGGGGTGTGAGGCCGAAGGCCGAACTAAATGGCGAGGCCGTAGGCCGAGCCCTTCGCCCCCTTCCTTTTTTTGAAATAAATTAAGGGATGAGAGGCCATAGGCCGAGCTAAGCGGCGAGGCCGCAGGCCGAGCTCTTCACCCCTGCCCATTTTTTTAAAATTAAAATGAGGGTGTGAGGCCGAAGGCAGAACTAAATGGCGAGGCCGTAGGCCGAGCCCTTCGCCCCCTTCCTTTTTTTGAAATAAAATAAGGGATGTGAGGCCATAGGCCGAGCTAAGCGGCGAGGCTGCAGGCCGAGCCCTTCACCACTTCCCATTTTTTTTAAATTAAAATGGGGGTGTGAGGCCGAAGGCCGAACTAAATGGCGAGGCCGTAGGCCGAGCCCTTCGCCTCCTTCCTTTTTTTGAAATAAAATAAGGGATGAGAGGCCATAGGCCGAGCTAAGCGGCGAGGCCGTAGGCCGAGCTCTTCACCCCTGCCCATTTTTTTTTAGTTAAAATGGGGGTGGGAGGCCGAAGGCCGAACTAAATGGCGAGGCCGTAGGCCGAGCCCTTCCTTCCCTTCCTTTTTTAAAAATAAAATAAAGGATGTGAGGCCGCAGGCCGAGCTGAGCGGCGAGGCCGAAGGCCGAGCTCCGTCTCGGGCGCAAAGAGCGGGGCGAGGCCGAAGGCCGAGCCATCCGTCTACATGGATGACCTATTCATTGCATCTCGAACCCCCAGTAACCAGCCGTGGGGCCGAGGCCGAAGGCCGAGGCGCCTTGGCCTGCGAGGCCAAAGGCCGAGCTGCGTATATGAATCCGAGAGGCGAGGCGAGGCCGGAGGCCGAGCCCCTCCTCCAGCCGGGACAAGCGAGGCCGAAGGCCGAGCTGCGTTTTCATAGCAAAGAGCATAAGCCATAATAACCTTTCGGCTTTTCACCTAATCCCAACCGACAACTTTTTTATGTAGATGACTTTTTTACAATTTCCCAAAAAAAATTCGTGCAATCGCAACTGCATTGTTTTAATGCCCCTGCACAACACGCGAGGTGCTTGCACCTCGCGCAGCCACGCAAAACTAGTATATATATATAGCTGAATAATGGGCTTATTGGTCGAGTAGGATCCAGGTGTTATTCAAGGTTTCACTCTACGTATATAACAGTAACAAGTGGAGATCCATGAGAATTTGCCAAAAGACATGTAAGTATTGATCGAAATCTATTCAAATGTTTTGGCATGAAAGATCAACACAGATCCATCAAAACGTATGCGAAGATTAGCGATTATAACCTAGAATATATAGGGAAATTCTTACAGAAACTAAGACGAAGGGCGCAGCCTATGAAAAACAATAAATATCTTTATTTAACTCTACAGCATAAGAATTAGCTAATAAAGGTAAAGCCTAATGTGGAAAACTGATGCCAGCACTAGGTATCAGAGATACCTGTAGTTAAAAATTTCTTCAAAGCAACCAAGCCGCCCGCGCGATCGTGTACTAGCCACTTAACACTGGTCATCCAACAATACAGTCCAACTATCTCCTCGATACTAACCACTAATAAATGTCATGGTGAGTATAATTTCACAAAATAATAACGCGGTAGGTACAGGCCATGGGTGTACGTACAGTCGACAGCACATGAACCTACCCAAATTCATTGTGGTCTATGTCAGTTTGCCACAGTCAACTCGTCACGTTTTTTAAGTTCCATATCCCTAACTGTGTAGATTCGTCATAAAGTATATTCGTCATCAAAAATGTAATGTGTATGTGTGTGAGTAGGTGTGAGGAAATAGCTCTCAAGTTATAGAACTTGCAAATATGTTACAAATTGACTGTGGTAAAATGACAAAGGCCTGTTCCATACATTTTTTATGAATTAATAACTGTTATGACGAAACTATACAGACCTATTCATTGCAAATTCGCCACTATTCCGCCACATAGAGGCTGGTCACTTGAGGAGTTGACTGTACCATAGATCGGTCAATAATTGGCGGTACACGTAATGGGCCCTTAAATGTCAGACCACTAACAATTTCGCGTCGCGTCGTCCAAGCGGTTTACGGGTTAAAACTGACGTGATATTAAAATCATAAATTTTATTGTTATCGCTACTGAGCTTACCGCGATAATTTTCATTGTTGTAATAAAAATATAGTTTAATTCCATTCTTACATAGCGTGTACTCCGTATATACTGATCAATTTAATAGTACCTAGAATTATTAGGAAGTAGGATAGGATTAACTCATTTCATACTTCGGTCACATATTTCATCATGACATACACAAGACTCAGTTGAACTTATCAAAGCTCCACCTACTCCGCAAGAAAAGAGTTTTTTTTAACTTGATGTCATGACAGCTAACAATAACAGAGCCATATGCGTCAAAACCAAACACAAACACAATAAAATGCATGAACGAATGTTGATGTAAAGTCACCTTCATGTCATTGGAACAACGCGGTTCATTCGTACTGCGTGGGTAATGGATAAGGGTTGTCTAGGGTCAGGGCAGTTGTCTCTGTAAGGCGAAGAAATATCGACTCTCTGTACTCGTATTTAGATATAATTTTCCTTCGCAAAGAAATGAGCAGCGATTTATCTGTAACGTAGTACTAATATTAATTTATGCACGCCGCGTCTAATCAAATTTAACTTTATTACACAAGTAATAGGCAGGTTTAAAGCACTAAACTTAAAGAATTTTGTCGGAATTAAAGACTCCATCCAAGGATTAAAGACTCCAGAACTTTATACAACAGGAGATGCTATGGATATCTGCAGTACAAATTTAAATAATACAAGAATTTCACTACAATTTTTATCGTAAATAAAGAACTGAGATTAATAATATCTGCAGCAATATCTGCTTGTTAATCATCAGGAGAACATAATGATCTGGATCGACCATTATTATCCAAGTTTTCTTTGAAATGTTGTTTGGTCGATTCTTGGACTCAGAATTGTTGACGTATGGCAACCCTGCGTAGAATCCGCTGCGTGACGTCGGCAGCGGATGCCGAGGACTTTGCACCGCCGATGAGTCAGATTACAATCGAATAATCGAATTGCATCGATATGGATGTACTCGCAAACTTCTACTATGCTCGCATGTTTACGATAACGTATACTACATACTTAATCGAAATCAAAGTAGCTCGATAGCTTGCGAGTAGCTCGATAGCTTGCGAGTAGCTCGATAGCTTGTGAGTGTAGTAGTATTAAAATTTAAAATGTATTTGTTGCAAGTGATTAACAAATTTGTTCTATGCTGTTGCGGTTTTTTATCAAAATTTAGTGACAATAGTGAAGGTTTATTTAAAACTAGCACATAAATTAGAGGCTTATCGTGTATAAGTGTAACAGTAAGCCAGCATAATTTGACCCTGATCAAGAAAAGCTTTCTAACAAAAAATCTTCTCCTTGCTTACAAATCAAACTCTATGAAATAATTATATACTCGATACACGATGAGTCATCTTCTTGTTTCCTTTCTTGTTAATTTAATAATAAAATAACTCTGCGACCAGAACAGATGTTTTATTTTTAATGATACATTTAATGTTTGTTACTCATATCCTTTTTTATGTTTCGCCAGAATAGCTTCATCCCGTTTAAAGGTCAGTCCTTACTCATTGATAAAATGAGCTTCCCACACCCCCCCTACCAAGGGTGAGTCATGGCATGACGTCATAGACCCTATTGGGGAAATTTGGTGAAGCACCCTGGTTGGCCTCATTTTATTTTTAGCTAGGACAAACCTAGCATAGGTTTAGATTTATTTTTATCGTAAGCAGCAAGAATACAAAACTGTTTACATATTGGATTATACCTGAAACAAGTGTTCAGAATTTTGTTAAAAAGTTAATTATGATACTAATAACATGATCCGATTTCCGAACAAAGATCCAAGTAGTTCAAACTGCTTCTTCCTGCTGATTAAATCCGAAACCCATCACAGGTGTAACTGAACGTGGATCTAGGGATCCACAACATAAATTACCTGGTTACAATAGTCCAACTGTCACCATCATTACGAATCGGGAGGACAAAAACCTTAATTCTGATGGCTTTTTAATTTATTTCTGACCTGTTCGGAAAGGGATAATGACGAAAAAAGTTGGAAAAAAGTATGGTAACGGTATTCGAGGCAGACGCGGCAAAAAGTCGGATCGCGCTGGTTGAACGGTTTCACAAGGATAAAGTTTTTTATAGTCTTATTCAAATTCATTAAGCCTTACGGGATTTTGGTGATAGAATGGCAAAATGTTAAACAAATATTTAAAAAATCGAAACCCTATCCAAAAGAAATACAAACTAACACAGCAATCATAACCCCGTTACCCCAGGGTCCCTTATCGCTTCCCTAACATTTCACTATTTCACTTTTTTCCATCCAGTCCATTCACAAGCGTTATCGTTACCACGAAGCGGGGTTATCGTATGCGATACCGGAGCCAGCCGCGATATGCTGAGATTTCCGTCGGCCCCACTGACAGAAGTAGTTTGTAATATCGCTTTATTCTTACGATAAACTGCCAGGTTTCACACTATTGACGGGATTTGAAGGGTTCTTATCTATATTCTAAAATATCGTTGAAGTCTTTAGGGATTTTTGTTTGGCTGCTGCTGAATTTTGTTAATAACAATGATGGAATTAGGCTCATTTTCCATTTCAACCAGTAGCCAATCGAAAAAAATAGACTAGTTAGATTATTAGGTAAATGAAAATTGATACGCAGCCATTTTAAATACCAAAGACCCCACGCTAGGATAGAAAACAATCCATCTAATCCTAGCAAGGGATCAAACATTGTGGTTTTTTTTGTTGTTGTTAGTGACCAACACTGAAGTCAAAATCATTCACAAGCCGATCTTACAAGCTGCCAAAATGTATTTAAAACAATTGCCTTTATCGATCCTAAAATCTAATCAACCAATACCCAGAGCGGAGTTTCACACGATTTTCATATTAAAATAAACGTAAGTAGACATCAAACCGTCGCTATGGGGCTCGCCCACATAACGCTTTATTTAATGGCACCATCCGAGCCTGCAGTTCCCAGAAACGGCACAAAACAACATTTTTATAGATGCAAATGACGTGAAATGATACGCAAAAAGATAAAAGTGAATCTTTATGCGAGCGGCCGCTCGAGGCAATCATATTGTAAGGACAGAGTAATAAGGGTTTATATAAATTCGCCATACAGTACACTCGTCACCTGTTTTGAACTCCCATACATTGGGAGTTAATTTATCACACCTATGAAAAACGTGTACTACATGTGTTTTGTCGCAAGCTTTTATTTATCTTTACCTGTCCTGCAGGGCTAACATGCGCGTCACGACATTATCTCTAAGACGACATGACATAATGTGTCGAATTCGACAATTTTGTCGTTTACCGTAACATGCGCGCCACGAAAGAGAGCTATCTCGACGTGTCTTGGCTTTCTCTTCTCGGTAAGTCAAGTTTTTTGTAAAATAGCACAGCCTACCTATATGGTTCATACAGTCGGTCATCGAATGCCTCTACGTGGGGCAATCGTGGGGGGTGTGAGGGGCGAGGGACGGAGGGGGGCGTACCGCACGGCCATACTAATTTCATTTTCGATTTAGTATGGCAGTGCGGTACTAATTTAAGGGTTATATGTTTTAAAAATACTTGTGCGGATCGACGCCGATCCCTCCAATCCAACAAAGCTATTTAGATGACATACTCATATCTTCCGTATCATTTTCCACCCGACTCGGAACCGACTAGGTACCTACTTTTTTACTTCGCCATCTTGGATCTCAAAATAAATATTATTTTCGTCATTAGCGTCCCCAAAAACCTATAAAACGATACCCATATATTAAATTTAAAGAAAAAAATTGACTGCCATCTTGGATCTCAAAATAATTGTTATTTTCGTCATTAGCGTCCCCAAAAACCTATGAATAACCCATATGTTAAATTTAAAAAAAAATTGTCCGCCATCTTGGATCTCAAAATAAATCTATAAAACGATACCCATATGTAATATTTAAAAAAAAAATTGTCCGCCATCTTGGATCTCAAAATAAATATTATTTTCGTCATCAGCGTCCCCAAAAACCTATAAAACGACACCCATATGTAATATTTAAAAAAAAAATTGTCCGCCATCTTGGATCTCAAAATAAATATTATTTTCGTAATCAGCGTCCCCAAAAACCTATAAAACGATACCCATATGTTAAATTTAAAGAAAAAAATTGTCCGCCATCTTGGATTTCTAAATAAATGTTATTTTCGTCATTAGCGTCCCCAAAAACCCATAAAACGATACCCATATTGTAAAATTAAAAAAAAAAATTGTCCGCCATCTTGGATCCAAAAATATTATTTTTGTAAACCTCATCCCGAAAAATTGGCCTTCACGGGATGCCAGGCAGATGTATAACATCTTAGCATCCTGGCACGACGGTCACGCTATTTTCTGTCGCGGCATTCGAGTCGATTTTACTGTCTAGCCACGCCTATAGATGTATTTACATAAAAAAATATCGGCCATCTTGGATAAAAAAAAAATCACAATCAACAACTTTATTTAGTAGGTATCCAGATATCCCGCAAGATTCGAGTACAATTTTTTCTCGTCGCTTGTCGTCGAAAAAATATTTGACGACAAACTTATCATGTACATGCATCAAAACATTTCAAAAATCGATTCAATTTGGCGCGCATGTTAGGGTTCGTAGACAAATTGTCACGAAGTCTTCATTTGACAGAAGGACATGATTTGACTGTGCTGCTATGTTAGCGACTGTAGACATATAGAGATATGTCGTCTCATATCGATAAAATGGCACGACAAAATTATGTCATGGCGCGCATGTTAGCCCTGCTGGTGTCTGTCTGTCTGACCTACTTCAGTTTGTCCTACAGAGTTGAAATTTCACATGTGGCTTCAGTTACGATTAAAATGCATAATTATTATAAGCATAAATTGATTGTGCGCCCAGGATGTGCTCCCAACGAGGGAACTACTCAACATCAAAATTATGTTACGCATTTAACGTCCCAAAATCTCACTAGTGTTTTAAAAAAATATATTTTTCAGTCAATCAAATCAATCAATATAATTACGATACATATTAAATTTATTTTAAAAATGGCGGCGTGTGGCAAATTTACACAAGATTTTTCAGTGACGGATTACCTTTTATGACGAGTATACAGAGACCCAGTAATAAATATGGAATGTTGATGGAAGGAATGTAGTGTTTTTTATGTTTAAGTAGTTAAGGGCTTGTACTCTTATAGTGATGTATGTCTGTCCAGTATGATTGCAAAATTATGTTTATTATTAATTTGCCTTTCTCCGAGTTCACAGCAGTCAAGTCTATCTTAATTAGAGAAATCTTTGCTTTGCTTTGCTTTTGGGCAAGGCTCTTCAAAGATCATCTATTGTTCATTATATTAAGCCGTTTGTTTCCGCTGCCAACAGTTAGTATATGCAAAATAGCATAGTACTTAGTTCAGAAGAAAGGACATGAAAGGACATGAAACTGACTTACGCTTTTGACTTATAATCATCAGATTCTTGAGTTATATTTTTTTGTTTTTTGCAGACTATACGCAGACGTGATAAATTAGAGTAATGTACAAACGCTGTAGAAGGACAAAATGTCCATTTTGGACACACCTCTACGGTGGCAATCTTTTCCATCAGTAAAATACAAGGAAAATTAAATATTTTTTTGGTCAAATGTGGTGTCATATATTTTATGCTATGTCACACTTTTAACCCGTTCACTGCAATGTCACAGAATTTGAGCACCACTGTCTTGAAATTTTCATAGGGATGTTTCAAAATAAACACAAAAGAAACAAACTAAACTTACTCGAAAAAAGGTTTTAACTGGTTCAACCTGAAACAAAAAAATGTATCATAAGTTATTAATGTTTCAAAATAAATTACAATAAGAGAAACATACAAAATTGGACACCGACTCACCTACAAATAAAAAGTCTAAAAAGTCTTAAGATTACATCAACTAAATTGATAAATGCAAATTGATTTTATTTTTTGATAAAATTAGTACCTATCTAGCAGCAATAAAACGAAAATTCTCACGATCCTAGATTATTAAGAAGTAGAATGGTAGAATCCAACGGCCATTTTTGGACTATCAAAAATAATTGCTGCATAATAAATATTACTCAATCCTTATTTGAATTCAGAGTCAATAAACTTGTATATTGCAAAAAATACTATGAGTATAAAAAGTAGGATTTTTATACCTAGTAGTTTTTGTTGAGTTCCTAACGATATGATATCTCTACATATTAACATATACAATTAGGGTTGCCAGGTCACCAAACCTAATAGCCGGACAGACCAGCTAGTTTGGCCGGACATTTGGATAGAAAGGCCGGACACCCTACATTATTGAGGATTTTGTCTCAGTAATAATAGGTATGGCACTTCGGCCTGCGTGAGCGACCGACAGTCGACTCTCGTCGCCTGCGCTCGGCAACACTCGGCGCTTGCTCGTTTGCGAAATGTAAAAAGCTCAACAAAAGCCGGCAAACTCGGACACCGTTTGTTTTGGCCGGACACGCAATCAAAAAGCCTACCATGTCCGGCTTTATCCGGACGCCTGGCAACCCTATATACAATACTATTTTATAGCCGGTTGTGGTTATTTATAATACTAGCTATTGGCAGCGCAAGTTCATTCTTGCATCCTTATCCTATTCCTAGGTGAGTGACGAAACGCGACACGACGCGACACTATGTGACATAATGCGATCCATACTTTCGTTGCGATTAAAATATAATAAAAACAATATTTTATTTGATTTCTCAGTTTATTTGGACATAACTAATAATTCTTTCGCATCGCAACTACAGTTTGTAGTAAACTGAATGTTTATTTACCATTCAGGAAAAACGATTATTAAAGTATGATCACATACAACCAGTTTTATTTATGATGGGGAATTAAAGCTAGTAATAGAATATGCATCATACAAATGTAGTGACATCATAGAGCAGTATAATTTTAATACTATTACAATCAATTTAAATAAACATCATAGTGTCACAGAATTAAAGAATTTGAATGAGAAATATCTATCAAATCTCATTGAACGCTCTGCGCCTCTCCTGTAGGAATATACAATTTCGGGATGGCTATATCTTGTACATTATATACTTATGTTCATTCATGAAAATTAACTTTTACTTATGTACAAATCATATTTGATCACGAAAATAAGAAGAATTTCTGTTTTAAACTCCTAACCATACCCGAACACCCATATATAACGCTAATTTTATTTTTGAATAAATGAATGCACACATTGAGGAAATGGAGGACCTAAGAGACCTGGAAGCCTTCCAAAGAGCCGACTGGCAAGAAGTGGCGTAGAACAGGTAAGAGTGGAAACTTTGTATCAGAGGCCAAGATTCTCCTTGGGTCGTCGTCGACGACTCGCTGAGGACAGGATGAGAGGGAGGCTGTGTATTATAAAAATGAATACAGTATTAAATAAATGAATACACAGTCAAAACTCACCCATGAAGAGCTTTTTGAAGTAGACTTACAATTAGACCGAAGCATCGGGCACAAGCTAGCTACTATAACCAGGACAATTCTCTGAATATCATGACATCAACACATGTTTGCTAAGTCCTAAAATATCATCGAGAATGCGAATCGATTCTCAGTAGAACTAGAATTGAGTCACTCAGGCTTTATGACTGATGACTCAATGGCGCTAGCGTTAAGGAAAACTGTATCTTGAGATAATGCTATTGTCATTAACGTATCTATATGTACATAGATACTAAAATCATAAACCTATTTAATAAGTTTAGTTTAAAATTGGATTTTGCTGATCCTATACCAAAGACTCGCAAAGAAATTTTGTCGGTTATTTAACCTAATCTTAAGATACTTACCTTTAATTTACGTCTTTATTTTAATCATAGTTTAATTTTAGTTATTTCATGGCAATGGTCGATATACCATAACTTGTACAAGTTTAAGTGCAAGCGATGTTTATCTATAAAAGATTGTGCAACTAGCACATAAGAATGGTGATTTTTATTTTTTATGTATTGTTGTTACAATTGTTGATAAACTAAATAAAAAAAAAAAAAGCTGAAGAGTTTGTATTTGAAAGCGCTAATCTCTTTAACTGGGGCCGATTCCACTAATTAACAAGCTAATTATTAAAAATAAAAAACACGACTGACAAGTTTTTACTAAAAAAGTAAATACAAACATATAAGTTATATACATTTTTGAAATCGCCTTTTAAAGCCCTTCAATTTGATACCCCACTCGATAAGATTGATCAAATTTTATTTTTTTGGTCTGCTATTTATCACATATATAATCCGCCATTTTGTTTTTATGATGACGTCATATAGCCTATGTCACTCGGAGGAATGCAAGGAATCTAAAAATACCTCTCACATCAAAATCTGTTAAGCCGTTCAGGACTTATGGTGGAATAAAGAAACTTACATACATACATACATACATGAACCCTGAAAACATAACACTCCTTTTTTGGTCAGTCGTGTAAAAAGGCAGATATCGTTTCTCAATAGTGTCTCAAAATCCAAAGAGATCGTACTAAAGCGACAAGATCTCTATAAGATCTTAATGCATTTGTTGGCTTTTGATTCACAATGAACGATTTTCTGACAGCTAAATTAAGAAAAAAAATCAGTATAAAAAAGTCTCAACAGATAGCGCTTTATGAAAGCCGAGTCGTAATAATGCCTGAACCTATATGATTCGCTTTTTCTTGTCAACCAGAGGCAGAAAAAAAAATCACCTAACAGTTTGACAGTTGCACAAATCACAATATTGATACTTTTTAGTTGTTTTTTTTACTAAGTTTTATTTCAAATGCCAATCCCGTGAATTTTTGCTTTTTGTATGGAACTTTTTCTCTCGCCTTTTAAGCGCCATGTATGAAGTCATCTGGATTTTTTTTTAATTTGGGTCTGGGAAAATCCCTCATTGAGGCGTAATATTGTACGTTTTTAATTAGTATATTCAAAGCCCAGGTCCGATTTGAAAAAATATTTCTGTGTCCTTTAGTCGTATTCCTCATGACTGAGGGTCATTATATGGAATGAAACACACACAACGACTATCTTGGCAATGTTAATGGAATGGTTTGCCATTGCCTTCTCCATTTCACACACTAGCTGATAATCATCAACCAGAGTGCAGGTTTCCTCACGAGGTTTTCCTGTACCGAAAGCAAGTAGTGGTCGATTCAAAACTACCATACACGAGTCAGATTGGTATACAAACTGATATAGCTCAGGCAGGATTTGAACCTGGGACCTTTGCGGCCTACCACTCGGCCAGCACTGCTTTATTCCTTCTCACTTCTTCACTCTTTTCTTTCTGTGTATAATAGCGATAGTAGTCCAAATAAATTATTACATTGTCATAAATCCAAATTGATTTAGATACCAATTATAGCATTTTTTATCGCAGAATGCAAGTATGGGCTCGCAATAAACGTCATCCCGTTGTTTACTGCGTTCGATATCACACGCATTATCGATGTTACAATGTATATGCAATTTGTCCGATTGATAATTGATAACTTTGTTTATAGAATTAGCATGCGTTTATGAAAAGTTTCCATTTCTCGGCTAATACGATAGGTAGTCATTTTTATTTTATCAATATACTAGATTTTGCCCGCGACTTCGTCCGAGTGGTATTACTATTTTTAGTCTATCTCAGGTTCCACCCGGTATTAAGATGAAATCTTTGCCAGTTTTCAATTTAAACCGCAGCAATAAAGATACATCATCAAACAAATAATGGTCAAAAAGAATATTGTTTCGACTCGAGATCATGATGATGATCAATTTGATTTTGATTTGATATTTTTGTCTTTACGTCAAAACTTCAATCAGTAGTTTTGACGTAAAGAAAAAAAATACATAAAAAATTACATTTTGGCTTCTATTGACCCTATAAAAATCCCTCTTACAACATTTTCACACAATATTTGAATATCAGCCATGTACAGACATGGCCAGTTTCAGTTTTATTATATGTTAGTGATTTCAGAGCCTTGATTAACAGAAGGTTGATAACCCTATTCCTGGCGGCATAGGTCGATAAGCGGCCGACAAACGTTAGCGGAAGCGAGGTCACGGGTTCGATTCTCAATGAGCATTGGAAGATTTCCGCTTCACTGTATAATGTACAATACAATCTGTGTGTAGATAAGGTGTTGAATATTTAAATGTGTCTTTGTGTCAAAGTCAATGTATGAATTTGGAATTTGTTTTTTTCCGGCCTGCACTGTGAGAAAATTGGCCATCTTGTTTCCATAGAAGCAAGCCGAGGTTCTCCTCGGTCCGTGAGGTCGGTGAGGTTGCCATCAGAAGATGGCGAGACCTCAACAAACTCATCAAAGAAATTAATGAGAATGGTTTTCCCTGGAAAAAGGCGGGTGGAAATGATTGGGCAGGCCTTTGACCAAATAAGACACACTTGTTAAAAACAAAGACAGACAGCTTTTTTGGTATATTTTGTATGTGTGTGATTATGGCAAGAAATAAATGTATTATATATCTATTTATCACATACGATATGAAAGGATTGGAAGTGGATGTTGGTATGACGGGAAACAGAGACATGTGGAAGGATAAGACATATTGCGCCGACCCCAGATGATGGGATAAGGTGAGGAATCTCGAACAATTAGAGTACTAAATGAGGTAGCGACGAGAGTAGACGTATTTTGTTGTCCTTTGACGGAATTCGTAAGAGTGACATTGTATGTACTGTGTTATAATAGAAATAACTTGTAAATTAAGACCTTTACTATTGCATTGGGTGTACCTGTAATAATAGTGAAGGAATGTTTGAATAAATAAATAAATAAATAAATAAATAAATAAATAAATAAATAAATAAATAAATAAATAAATAAATAAATAAATAAATAAATAAATAAATAAATAAATAAATAAATAAATAAATAAATAAATAAATAAATAAATAAATAAATAAATATATATATATATAAATAAATAAATAAATAAATAAATAAATAAATAAATAAATAAATAAATAAATAAATAAATAAATAAATAAATAAATAAATAAATAAATGAATATGATGATATCTATTTATCATCACGCATTCGCATAGAGAGCTGCAGCCACAGGCACAGGGCGGGCGCTTCATAGAAACGGCGCGTCAAATATGCCTACTACTACTACAAATGAAACTGTATATCCATGAACACGTCAGTAACACGTCAATGTGTGCGTTTTCATAGTCGAACGTCCCACAGTTACACAAGAGCGGGGGAGAAGTGCGGAAGGAGCGGGGGGGTGCCATATTGCGGGAGGGGCAGGGAGTTTCCTTTCTGTACGTAGTACTAATATTAATTCTGTGCCACAGGTACCAATTTCAGTTAAAGACGAGACTCCAAAGAGGCCTCGTGTGGACTATAATGGTATAAGTACCTCTACTTTGAGGGTACAATAAAATGTTGATTGCTTAGACATAGTACAATCAGGCAAGTACGATAACTGCATTTCATATTTATTATGTTATGTGTAAAAATGTTATATTTTACGACTTTTTACAGGAACATTCGATTGACCTGAAGGAGTTTGAATTAAAACGTCCGAAAAGTATCAACTCAAGAATTTTCGACTTATCCGCTTCTAATCCACTTAAAACCAATCCATCGTAAAGGGAGAGAAAGCTCTGAAATGTAGAGTTGTAAAGTTTACACAGTAGATATAAAACTGAAAATAAAAATATAATAACATACACTGAATTTGGGGAATTAGACGGGAATAAATTAAATTTTCTCAAGTTGATAGTTCTTCAACCGTTATTATTATATTAAGCAGAAAAAAGAAATAAAATAATAATAAGCGTCGTAATCCATTTGTAACTAGGCAGATTCGTAAAGAGTGACTACCACCAGTAGTAGTTAACGTTCTGACAAGTTTATGTTATGGCCCAGGTCGCCTCGCGACCTTGCGCGGTTTGGGCGAGTGTGAGTCACACGCCCACACGCAAATGTGTCACCAAATATGTAGATTTGCGACTATCTCAGTACTAGTGCACTGGATATCGCCGTTTCTGTTGTTTTTATTGGCAATTTCGGTAAATGCGTCATCAGTCTAGCTTTTGAATAGTTCGCGGATAATATTTATAGAAATTAGTAATATAATTGTACAAACTTACATATATTAACATGTCAAATCATCAACGTTTATTTTACTTAATATTAGATCACAAATTTAAACAAAAATAAATGTCAAGTCATAACAAACAGTCAAAGAGCGGGTCATACCTGGCGCAAAAGTGCCCATGACAGCGTTCCTTCGCTGTAAAGCAAGGGAAATGCGTTGCACCAAGTATGACTCGGCGCGGGGCATTTAAAGGTATTTAAATTAATATAAATTTTCTTTCAAAATACGTAGAGTCATAGATAAATCGTGCTAAGCAGAGATTCTGAAAGACACACCCTTTCTTATTATTCTTTGAGTGAAAACGAAAAAGTATTCCTCGAATATTCAGCAACTCAACAACTCGTAGGTAGTTCGAATGGGAGATACAGACCATAGATAGACAAACGTAAACGAAGGTGTGAATGGGGCATGTAATTGTTTATTTATTTATTTTACATGACAATTGGTGCGCGACCGCCGCCAGAGGCGACGTCTAGTCACCCGGTCGTCGGCATAAAATTATGTAGTTAAATTGTTTAGTGACTGACAGTACAAACAGTACTTTCAACTCGCTTTTCTTGGTAGAAATGAATATAATATTTGTAGTATTTGGTGATTATATATTTGATGTATTTGAATATTTCTGAAATTTTGATCTTAAACCAGATTAAAGTTCCAATATCATGAAGTCAGATCTTATTGTAATGCAGGCAACATTACTTTAAGTAACAAATTTTATGTGACCTTGGTCAGAATTGATCATCAAAAGTCACCGTTTCATATAGTAACAGTCATTTGAAGTTATTAGTCATAAAAACACACTTTTCATATTGGTAGTATATCTACAACGAATACCTTTCGTTGGAAAGCTTACAGCGTATCAGGCCCGATTCCCGAAATATGTAGGTAATACTTTTTCTGAAGCGAAATGTAAATAGAGGAAGTAAATATAAAATCGTTGGATCGTGCCAAGAAAAATTCTCGCGATTAGACGGTTCTACATACATACATGCATACTGGTGAGATGTCAGCTATGTGATGTGATATGGTCTGACAACAACTGGTCTTTTTAATCGTCTTCCATCGCAACTAAAATTCCCGCGCGATTGTGAAAGTCAAACTGAGGTTCCTTCTAATTGAAGACGGACTAACTGACTATTTCTGATTCTCACTTTTGAAGCCTTAATTCAGCTAACCATGGCCTTTGAGTCTCGGCTCCGTCTGCTCCGAAAGAGAAGACGTGATGCTGAAAATTGGTTTATAAAACTCATTCGTATTCTAAACGAATGGAAAAAGAGACGAGACGTTTTGTAAACCAATTTTAGTCGGCCATTTCTACATGTTAGTAATCAATACACATGTCTGGGAGGTTAGTTACGCAAACGACGCAAAAAGCGAGAGAGTAACGACCCAGGGGACGCCCTTGAACTTGGACACGTGCCTCTGTGACGGCGATGTGATCATTGTCAACTTTTTTTGTAAACTAAACTTCTTGACGGGCTAACAACCTGTATCTACTGCTTGTTTGTAAGCTGTTGGCTGTTGCTTTGCTTTACCTTGGCTTTGACCGACCAGCTGATTGGATTTAATATAAAATAATGTGTTTTTTTCTATTAATATCAGTAATCATTAGCCTTCTAACATTATAAAATCAAAAATTCTATATTAAAATAATTCGAAACCATTGCTGGTTTTCGTTGATTTCAGCATCGACTAGATCTCGGTTGTTCCCCGTTCGCACACGAGCAGTAGGAGTTGGAGTTGCGTCAGCGTCGCGTTTTAACGCTAGGCGTTGGCGTGCCGTTATAACTTGTGGTGTTCTGCACACGAGCCGTTACGTAGCCGTCGATCTCACAAGGTTTCAATGGTGTTAAATTTTATATAACTTCGTTTTAATTCCTATGTGTATATTATAAAATCAGTCCCTTTCTTCGTTTGTCTTTCTGTATGCAATACTCAGAAACTACTGAACAAATTTTCATGCGGTTGTCGTCAACTGGGTAGTGGGGTAACTGGGTAGGTCATGAGGAAGATTTGGTATATACTTTATGCGGGCGAAGCCGTGGGCAAAAGTTAGTAAAAATTAAATATACCTACCAGTCCAGCCAGTCTATTTTTGTTTGACCAAGCTGTTTGAGAAACATTTTTTAATACTACTTATATCCATACTAATATTATAAATGCGAATGTTTGGATGTGAGTTTGTGAATTTGTGAGTTTGTGAGGATGTTTGTTACTCAATCACGCAAAATCTACTGGACGGATTTCGATGAAATTTGGTACAGAGGTAGATAATGACCTGGAATAGCACATAGGCTACTTTTTATCCCGGGAAAAAGCACTGTTCCCGTGGGAAATTCACGCGGGCGAAGCCGCGGGCAAAAGCTAGTGATTTTATAGACAAGGGTACGAATTTTTTGTGGCATCCTTACTTATTATGAAATAAAGTCCCCCCACCGCGTCTGTCTATCTGTCCGTTTCCAATAAATTCAAAAAACTAGTGAACGAATTTTCGTGCGGTTTTCACCAATGGACGGGGTAGGTCATGAGAAAAGTTTTGGTGTATAATTTACGCGGGCAAAGCCGCGGACAACAGCTAGTATTGAAAAAATAAATAATCAAAATATTTTTCACGCGAGGATTTTCACGCCAGGTCGCAACGGCTGCCGTTATGACGGCTGCCGTTATTAAAATCCTCATACGCAACGCCGCCTCAACTCCTCGTGTGCGGACTTCTTTGAAGATGTACGTGGTCGTTGCACTGCCGTTGCGCTGTCGTTCGACGCGCGTCCAACTCAACGCCAACTCAACGGCTACGTGTGCGGAGTGCCTAAGGCACTTCGCACACGCAGCCGTTGAGTTGGCGTTGAGTTGCACGCGCGTCGAACGACAGCGCAACGACCACGTACATCTTCAAACAAGTCCGCACACGAGGAGTTGAGGCGGCGTTGCGTATGAGGATTTTAAAAACGGCAGCCGTCATAACGGCAGCCATTGCGACCTGGCGTTAAAATCCTCGCGTGAAAAATATTTTGATTATTTATTTTTTCAATACTAGCTATTGTCCGCGTCTTTGCCCGCGTAAATTATACACCAAAACTTTTCTCATGACCTACCCCGTCCTTTGGTGAAAACCGCACGAAAATTCGTTCACTAGTTTTTTGAATTTATTGGAAACGGACAGATAGACAGACGCGGTGGGGGGACTTTATTTCATAATAAGTAAGGATACCACAATAAATACGTACCCTTGTCTATAAAATCATATAAGTAGTATTAAAAAGTGTTTCTCAAACAGCTTGGTCAGACAAAAATAGACTGGCTGGACTGGTAGGTATATTTAATTTTTACTAACTTTTGCCCGCGGCTTCGCCCGTATAAAGTATATACCAAATCTTCCTCATGACCATACACAGTGTATTGGCGATAACCGCATGAAAATTCGTTTAGTAGTTTCTGAGTATTGCATACAGAAAGACAAACGAAGAAAGGGACTTGATTTTATAATATACATATAAGAGTTAAAACGAAGTTATATAAAATCCCCCTTCATCTGAAGAAACTAAAAACATCTAGAACCATTGAAACCTTGTGAGATCGACGGCTACGCGACGGCTCGTGTGCAGAACACCACAAGTTATAACGGCACGCCAACGCCTAGCGTTAAAACGCGACGCTGACGCAACTCCAACTCCTACTGCTCGTGTGCGAACGGGGTAAATGTATGTTTGTTATTCCTATACAAAAAATCACTTGGGCAGAATTTGATGAAATTTAGTGAACGAATATGGTAACGCACAGGAGCAAAATCCCGGGGCGCAACTAATGTTTGTATCAATAATAAAGTTTTTGCAAAACGCCAAGAGTCGCTGAGTTTTAACTAAGCGTAATTAGTTACTCTCAAAACAAAGCATATTCTTGAAAAAGCGTATGTTGGAAGGCTAATAAAATTTAACTGACAGACGGCCGTTCATATTCTCAAATGCCAAGACGATGATTTCATCCATTTAATGTTTTAATGATAAGATTCTGGGATGACTCAATTTACGACGAACAGCTGGATTCATTTGGGCTTTTTACCAATTAAAGGATTACGAAAATACCAACCAATATATACACAGGATAGGATAACTGCTTCTCTTCCCGCGTAGATTGTAAATCAATCAAGAAAATGGGTTTTAAACTGGGAATTCTTGTCATAGGTGACGGGCTTGCACTATATCTGATTTCCATTCAATCAATTCATCTAATCTGGCCTTCGGGACTTACGACTTTTGGCTCTGTCTTCCCCGTAAAGGTTATACGTGATATTTTATACTCGGCCGCGGTTGCTTTTCAAAGCTTATCTCAAAAAAGTTCACCGAACTCGTCCTCTTCAAGGGCCTTTATTCCCAGACCTACATGCAATATATATCATCCCTGCACCAAGCATCTTCAGCTGAGAAAACGTTGCTCCCGCGCGTCCCGACCGACCTTGAACCCAGCTAGACTTAGAATTGGCAGCATTCTGGATAAAACAGTCAACGTTTTATTACTCTTTTTTCCACAAAACCGACACCGGCGAATTTGATATGCGACAACTAGACCAAAAGAGTTTTGTTCATGTTCTAGGTCGAAGTCATTGTTCGCTACAACTAAATTTTTGGCAACTTGAGATGACAATTTCACCTGCTAAATTGTGTCAGATGAATTTACATTGTATTGCGATGTCAAGAGAAAATGTAGATATTTTCATAGCGATTGAGGACTTGATGGCAAGTTCTAATCAAACCAAAACAAAAACGGAAGACTTATGATGCCGTTTACCAACAGTTCCGCTTTTTGAAGCTTACTTAAAAATACAAAATCATCACTACATGATCCACTGTTTAAAAAGGAAGCACCTAATTTTATAGTGCCATGTAGGAAAACCCAAACATACATAATGCCTTTTCACAATATTTAAATAACTTTTTACAATGTTTATATACTTTTAACTATGCTAATCTTCTTGATTTGTCTCGAGTACTCTCGAGTTCAAAGACACTGAAACCAAGACTAGTGATCTAACCAACGCGTCAACAGTCTTTAAAAACACAGGTGCTAATTATGGTATAAATGCAAATGCGACGAATAGGGAAACAAATAATTAGTAAGCTATAGAGACATTTCGAGGCACGTGACTTTAAAGACAATAAGATAGGCATATAGTAACTATAGTTAATAACAGGCTGATGGACATTATCATACCCAATTCATTTAAGTACACGACATATTTGCCATAATTTATCAATCATACCATCAATCCAAGGCGTTATCAAGTATGTTGGTGATCAATATACACCGATGCATAAATCAATAGCCTATTTATTATTCACACCTAAATAGCTGGCAATGTTTCGGAAATTCGGAAGAACTTCATTCGTTATTCCCTCATTTAAAATGCACTGTGCTGACGCGTTGTTTACTCCATTAGTCCTGGCAGTGGAATGAAATTTCTAAAGCGTTAGTATCACAAGGAATGATATTTAAACAGGTGCGATCAACAGATCTTTCCACAGCAGATAAAAGTTCGTCAACTTTGAAATCTCCTAATCTATTTCTGTCTGAACCGATGTCCAAAACTCGGCGGGACTCCGAAGCATGAATAAATCAAACCACGCAAAGATTTGCAAGTTTGAAAAGGATTTGAAAGTTGCAAACCCCTGATATGAAAGTGGAGGTTAATTATTCAAACGATGTTCAATATAAAGACTTGGCCGCTCTTGAACCTGGATCGATGAGGCATTATAAATGTATCATATCGATTTATGTGCGCGGAGGCACTGAGGTTGTAAAAACATTTTTCATTGGCAAGGCCGCGCGAAAATAGACCTGCTGCGTTATTCCGGCGGGTTTACGATGTGGCTTTGATTAGTCGTCCATCGCGAAAGCTTGTTAGGTGCCAACTACAAAAATCTACTAAATCACTGTCCAATGTATAAGTACACTGTGTAATTTCAGTTTTGGAGGTTGTTACCAGCCAGCATCCTTTCTTTTTAATGGGATGAGAAAAATAAAACAAGGTAGTAGTTTAAATTTTAGAAAAGAGGAAAAAATTGTCCCCAAAATTAACTTAATTTGTGAACTTACACATATTCGTAAAAATAGAAAGGAAGATTGTACAGCGTATAAAATTTCAAATGACTTTAATATAGACATCAGTTCATTACTCCGATTTTAAAAAATCTAAAAGGTAAAGGACCCGGATGTTCAATCTAATCATGGACCTTATCCAAACCGTAATAACCTCACAATGTCGTCTCGGATATAAATAGTTTAATATCAAATGTGGATCTACTTACAACAATTGTACATGAAAAGCAATCTAGCCAGATTAGATCTGAGTGAGCTTCATAACAGTGTCGGTGTCAAGGTACACCCGTAGTAACACCGCTTTGTTTCTGCGATTTTAATCTTCAAGAAGCACACCGACATAGAACATTCGCTTGTAGATTGTAATGACTCGGCCATAACATTGTATTCTGCCTTGGGCGCACCTGTGCTTGCAACTTTGCTTTTGAATTTGAACTCTGGGTCTAAAATTATTATTTTATTGCGTTTTCTTTTGTCAGAGTAAGAAATCAACGGTTTACACAATATTTGCATGCCGTCACCTAAATCTACCTGGGTTCGTAACCTGTTGGTCGATTTCTGTAAACCCAAATCAAATCAAGGCCAGCGCAAAATTCTTTAAGTGTGGTATTTCTCAAATTTAAGACAGACACATACATACAAATCTGGTACTACTTTTGCTGTAATGGCTAATGGATGACTATCACTTGACTCTTCCGTTCATACAAAAACTTGTAATTGAATTAGTTTATTGATTCTCATTTAACTTTATTAACGACTGAACTCCGTCGTGGGATCATTTATTACCTATTCAAGATCGATTTGTCTTGTTTTGTATTAATAGTTAATAAATGCATTACCACGCCAGACTTCGAGAACTAAGTGGATGCAATTGCCATAATGTTTTTCATGACAGCTGAATAATGTTCCCGGGGCTACTTAGCGGCGGAATATATAAAGGACCAGAGACAGAAAAAGCTGATTAAAAGAAGCATTTATTTTTGTTGTGACTACGGTTAATAGAATATTTTTTATAGTTTAAAGGCGCACCCTGTGGATATTAAACTTAACAGATAAATCAACTTCAAAAACTTCAGTAACAGCGAAGCTATTTTATATGTATGAATTAAGACCACAAAAAAATTGATATATTTAAATTTGACAGTTTCCTCAAGATACTTTCCATCATCGGGTTTACTTGGTGCACCAGTATATGGTTAACCAACTCACGAGGTACGAAATACAATTGGATTTATTGGAACCTTTTGATCACAGGCTGGTCTTAACCACTCAACCACCACACAAATATTTGACCACAGGTTGGCCGGAGTGCCCTTGACCGGGGCCGCACATATTATCATATCGCCTACGTCCGTGGCAGACGACATAAAGTGTCCGCTTTGGCATTGACATCAACTTTGGCGTTTGTACATTTAATTGGAAAAATTAAGTCTCCGAAAACTCTTTCTTTGCTATTTCTAACTGCAACGTGTAGAAGTAAAAATTTATTAAAATTAGATGGAGCGGGGGAGGTCGCCAAGACCTCTTGCCAGTAGTGGTCTAAAGTTTCAATTTCTGTGTACCCAACCTACTTTGTGACTTTTTGAACCTTCTAGTTGATTTATTTATCAGCTACTAGCTTTTGCCCGCGGCTTCGCCCGCGTGAATTTCCCACGGGAACAGTGCTTTTTCCCGGGATAAAAAGTAGCCTATGTGCTATTCCAGGTCATTATCTACCTCTGTACCAAATTTCATCGAAATCCGTCCAGTAGATTTTGCGTGATTGAGTAACAAACATCCTCACAAACTCACAAATTCACAAACTCACATCCAAACTTTCGCATTTATAATATTAGTATGGATATAGTGTGTAAAATGGAGAAGGCAAATAGCAAACATCACTACTCACAGAAATGAGGAATATGACTATTAGGAATATTTTGTTAAGGATAAAGATAGATATAAAATGGTGTACTGATTTCTGGCGCTGACTGTATATCACTCGTTGACCACATGTACACATAATACATATAATTGTCTTCTATAATTGATGCCGGATATGGCTCATCCTTAAGCACTCTTTATAGAAAACGGACGTCCACTTCCTATAAATAAAACAGATTTGCCATACAAGTTGTATGACATGGGCCAAGGTCAAATAAAAAGAAATGGTAAACAGCAATCACGTAATAAATTTAAGATTTAAAGTAGGAACAATTTTGGTGGTTTTGAAAATGCAGCTGTACGGCTTTGAGACGATTCTCAGTTTCACTTCATAAACCCTTTAGGAGAAATCTAAATGACATCTAGATTCAAGTCTGACGCTTTTCATGACTGTTTTAAGTGCTTTGTCTCTCTTATCTTTTCACCGTTCCTTATACGTGGAAGATTATTGCGTCTGTTTATTAACATCTTTCATTACAAAGCAAGTAAACCATGCTAATTTTGCTTTTCGCAACGATCAATGCGATTGCAGTGTATAAATGTTCCAAACTATCTTCTTGTCCTAACATTTCTGGTTCTTTTACAATAGATCTTCAGGAGGCGAATGATCAAGCTTGTGCCCGAATTCTAAATCCACATAACCGAGAGTCCACGGCGATTTGATTGGACTTTCATTGTTTGATTGCATCTAAGTAACTATATTATTCAGTTTTACGTTATCTCATTTTCCCCTCTATTCCTCCTTCACAACTCCATTTCTAATTCGCTTCCAGAAGTAAGAGCACTGGATTTCAATGTTGTATTACAACCATGTGTACAAGGTATTCAGTCTTCACCGATCAAAGATGAAATCGCCTTACGACTATTTATAGACAAATCGAGAAAATAAATATTCTTTTTACCTTCTATTCCATTCATCATTCCAACACATATTAAGATCAAAATGTGTCTACAAATTTGTATTCAACAAAACAACGACCGCAAATTGTTCATTGACAACAAATCCATTCATATTCCCGGACCGTACGCCAGACCGATGACATTTTGTTCGAGTGACGTGTTCTCCAAGAATGTCCAAACGTATTAAATTGTGAATATATCCGTTCACCAATGAATGAACAAATGGCACAGTTTGGCAAATTTTGATAGCCATCAATGCGAAATGGAACGTAGGCGTAGTAGGTATTTCCTCAATAAGCTTGTTGGTTTAGGCTGGTCGAATACGATTTATGTCCGATGTATGTGAGTATTGGATTTTGGGAGAATAATATATCGCCTGATACTAAGTGATAGATTCAACGCTTTCCTATAAAGCTTCTGATTGTAAACCGATATATAAACAGTTATGATTTTTGTATGGTCTAGCGAATACGCCGATTTATACGCCATATTTCCAAACGGTCTACATGAAAGATATGGGAAAGGTATATGTTCGTCCAGCTGTGGACATCTTGTGTCAAACATAATAACGATCCTTGTTAATGGTAATAAAGTATCTTCTTAATCGTTGTATAGCAGAATAACGCTAAGCCATTGTAATCACACTTGAAATTTGGTACAATAAAGACCCAAAAATATAATTTCTTCGTGTGCGGGCAACAACAAGGAAACCAACATCCTAATATACGTAGTGTTTCGAGGAATCTGATTTGATTTCGCAACCGGTCCCGCCAGCTTGTATCACTGGTGGTAGCGCGGAATTATGTCCTGTCCTGTGCTACGTAGTACTTATATTAATTCTGTGCCTGTGCTTTATTTCATTCAATATAAAAGTTTTTTAGTATCATTAATTAGATTGGATTAGGTATGATTCATTTATTGTTTAATTCCTTATGTTTTAGCTGTCTTCACCTTCCGCAATCCTCTATTTCCTGTCATATACACATCTACTCCCAACACTTTCACATCTTCACGCAATCCATCCATATCTTTTGCGCCTCTCTCTGTTCCCGTTCACATAATTTATGTACTTTAGGAAAGTGCCTCTCACAGTGAACTTCTATAATGATGGAATTTGCCTGTTAATAAGTAATACATACATACATATTATCACGCCTTTTTCCCGTCGGGGTAGGCAGAGACTAGCGATTTCCACCTGCTACGATCCTTACAGATCTCTCTTGCTTCCTCTACACTCATCACTCTCTTTATACATGCTCTCCGGTTATGGGTGCTCCTAATATCTCCCTCTTTAAGGAGGTCCTTTTCAAGGTTAATAAGTAATAGACGAGGAAAAAAAAAAAATAATCTCCCAATTCTACAAGTCACAAGCCTTTATGCCCGCATTGGCCGCCCGAATCGCCCGCCGTGATTTTGCATTTATTCCGTTATCTTAGGGTTGTCACAGATGATTTATTGCCTTCTAGCCTCCGACAGACATTGTTTGGTGGTTGACGTGGCTGCGCAAAAATTAAGGATAGACTGAGGATTTTTTCAACCCAAATGAACTTTTTTTATTGCCGAGATAAACTATTACAGCGACTTTTTCACTTTTATAAACAGTTATTAAATAATTCACTACTTGACTAAATTCATTACCGACTGTCACTACCTGGATAATAACCGGGAGATTTTGCAACGTTAATCGTATTTTCCTGCATAGAACAAAATAGGACTAACTACCATCGATCAAGATATATATCCTATATGTATAAATCAAGGCAGGAAATGCCAGTGACGGGAGTAGCGTTATAATAAAATCTAAATATTCTAGCTCTGCAATTGCCCACTCACAGGACAGGTCAAACATCTCCAAACCAAGTCACAGAAAACTATGTCCAGCAGTGGACTGCTTTACTTTGAATTTAATGCATTATGGTTGAAATTTGTATGCTAGTAGTTTGTAGCTTTGAGACATAATATAATATGATTAAATTGAACGACGTGAAAAAGAGCCTTCTTTGAAGGCCAAGTTTCAATAAAAAAAAATGACTTTGACTTTGTAAGAGTTAGCAACATAATAGAAAGCCCCAGCACTGCCAACCCTAACAACAATCTCTCACTCGCAAGATATCAGATCGATCGGGGTCAACGGCCGCCGTGATAGACACCAGCTGATTGTATGTCGGACAGAAACTACTGTCGTCGGCAATTAAATAGGCTCTATCGAAGACCGTTCCTTTCTTTTTTTCATATAGGATTAAGATTTCTAATCAGCATTCCTCGCTACATGAGCCTTTTGGCTGTTAAAACATTATATGCTTAAAAATATTTATGTAGGTGGCCCAGGTTTAACCCTATCCACTGTTGCTCTGCAAAAAGACTATAAAAATTCAACTAAACACAGGACAGGCAGTTTTCAGCATGCCTGACACTTTGCCAACGGGCCTACCGACCGAATCCATCAAAACATTGTGGTAGAGGAGTGAACAATGGCGCTGGAAGTCGTAGTAGAAGTCCAATGATATACAAGGTTATTTTCAACTCAATTGAAAAAAGTTATATTGAAAAATCAATGAAAATTTAAACACACATTCCAATATGTACCACTCCTCTAGTAGAATCATCCAATTACAGAACCACAGAACCAGTAACAAGCTTATCGTGTACCTTTCTCTATTTTGATATATTATCATGTACCGCGGTCAATAAACGTAAGCTACGACCAGCATTGACCAGTGATCAGTGTTCTCAATAACCACACCTGACATTGCGATGGATTGACAAGAGCCAGTTAGCCCATAACAGATATGATCAATCGAGAGTCGACCATGTATGTCCAGTATAGCAATGAACTTGGAACTAATGATGATGATAAATTGTGAAAGACATTTAGAGGCATTTTAGGTCTTAAAGATTATATTTGACTTGGCAATCGTGCAAAGAATCTAGTTCCGGGACCAATAGCCGAAACAGCAACAGACAAATAAACTAACGCACCTTCCACAGCAGGTACTTCTAAAATAAATCAAGACCTGTTCGAAAATCAAGATATGAATGTCAGTGATGCTCGTCGTTGTCGAAAAAAATAACACTTGAAATGCGAGAGCTGTTTAAGATCTAGCCGAGGATACCCCTATATGAGAGAAATGAAAATGACAGATGCAACGTAAAAAAAAAAAGAACAAAAATTACGTCCCAATTAATTTTTACATATTATCCCGCAATTAATCCTTTAAAAGTACACGAGCTCAAGAGGCGCACTCATAAAACCTAATTACACAACTTAACTAAAGAATATTTAAGTAGAACATAAAAATAAATCAGTGAGCCGGCCACTCGAAAACCGGAAACAATGAAATCATGGGATCATAATAAGCACTTATAAATTAAAAGGCGCATCACACCGACCGTTTAAAAGAATAGAGGTCAGATATTAAATTCTGGCACAAAATCAATAAGTTGACAAATGATTTTGAACATCAAACCTTTTTAATGCAAACTCTTACTTTTCTGATAGTTTTGTTTGAAATACATATATAAAACATTGGCCAAACTATTACAGAAAAAGTGAAAAACACTTTGTTCTAAAAGCTTTGTAATTCATAACTAAACAATAAATGATGATAAATCACGACGTTTACTTGATGTGAGGAATATTTTTGTATGATAGATGTATTTGGTATTCCTAATGGAAAGTTTATTAGGTATTCAGATTTTTGAAAAGTCTACTTAGAAAATAACTTGGCTACAACGTTTCTGAGTCGATAAAATGTAGGTACTTATTTTAATAAATCAGGTCAGGATAACTGTTTAGTCTACGAGTTCTATTTGTCAATGTATCAATGTGTTTGGTACCATTGGTACATCGTCAAGATTCGTTGCTCCTTAGTATCGTACACTTGTTAGCCTCATCATCATCGTTGCGTAACATTTAATGATTGTGTACTTATATGTGCGACTCTGTGTACAATAATTGAATTTTAAGTGAACTGTGACGGGCAGGGCAAGATGATAGAGTGTTGATGAATTATGAAGCTATACATAATCAAATATGAAACAGAGGAAGACCCAAAAAAGATGTCGTCAGCGATGGATTGTGTCAAAAATTAGGAAGGGAAGTGTCGAATGAAATTGCAAGCGATAGATCGAAATGTATGGAAATATCATATGTTGCACTTTACATAAAAGTGATTAAAAAGGAGAAGAAGATAAATCATGTAAACAAAAAGAGTAGTATATTAAGTAAGGCATAGTAAGAAAATAAGGAAGAACAAAGAGTAAGAAAATTTTGTACTATTTTTGACAAAATAATGACATGCAATACTAACATCGCGACACTGGGACTATATATTCCATCATACAAGTAGGTAGAATTATTGTTCCTCGATCTATATATGGATCTCGACTGTGCATTGTAAATTCTCCTTAGAGAAAATATTGTTGTTCCATGTTTCACGTAAATAAATAACTTCATATCGCTCTTTCGTCTGACAAGCCTGTCAGACAAAATAACGATATTTTCACCTCAGACGTGGTATTTCAAATAGTTTATTGTCATTTCGACCAAACGTAACTAGAACCGCACACGCGAGAGTACAGAAAAAGTTGTAAGCTCAACAAAAACCCGTCTGACTCGTAATGAAGAGCTTTAAGCTCGCTAGTTGACGGTCCGTGGCGCCCCAGGCACGCCGATTGCGAAGCTTCCTGCCTCGAGCCGTTACACTCTAGGAATGATTCTGTAGTAAAACTTACGTGAATAAACATTTCTTTCTTTCTTACGTATAGTATAGTAACTATTTTAAAATCTGTTGTACTGGGCAACCCAAATACGGACATGTCCTGATAAAATTTTGTTCAAGCTTTCTGTTGTGTTCTATGCCCTCCCAGCCAGTGGTTCTGACAAAATTTTATTCAAGCTTTGGCTTTTAAATTAATTAGCTAATACACCTATTGCTGGACAAGTCTCTCATATTGGTGATCCGACCAATTCTAACATTCTATCTAAGCTAGCTCTTTAATCATTTTTAATATCTTATTTTTCTATGTGACCTCTGACTTTATTTACGACTGAAAAATCTGCGGTCTGTTTGAAATCTTAGTAGCAATATAAAAAATATCTTGGCTTTATCAAATATTACATTTAATTGGGAACATCCGTGTTTATTTTTATTGCAAGGTGCAATTTATGTACCATAAATTGAAAACGAGCAGCGAAAAAACAAAGATAGTGGAACATATAATAAAAGTGGATCATCATTACCAACAAGTTGGCCGATTAAAGCCGTTAATTCAAATATCATTTCACCGCACACGCGATGCTCGCAAAAACACGCTACAGAAACACTGTCTGATCCAGGAATGAGCGAAACGGTCCGACAACAACAGGATTTAAAATGGGGTTGTGGCTGGGTTTAAATGAGGCTAAAACTGGTCGTTTTCAAGAAGCCCAGTTATGGCCAGATCTATTACCATGTTCAGCGCCTAATGAAGATCTAAAAGGTCGAGCATTTCGAGCCGTCGACGATGGTATGCGACGGCAGTCTAGTTGCTACGTAACTTTATACAGTTTTGTTATGAAAAAACTAATAGGCACGGGTTCGTGGATAAGAGCTCCTCAAACAAAAGGGGGAACGTTCACTTAAACTCGAATCATATCGCTTCACTTCAGAGAAGCGATATGATTCGATAGCGATATATTCAGTTTTCAACGAAATTATTGATGATCACACTAATCCTACAAATAATACCCTAAAACAAGAAAAAGAAGTATCAGAGCCTGCCATGATATAAATAAACGAAATAATATAATCAAAGTCACAGATTGTGAATAATTGAAAAATCACTGAACAAATAAGGATGGGGAATCAAAAAAAAAAGAATTGGTAGTAAATTAGTTTGGGGATCACATGGTAATAACTCAAGAAACTAGCATATACTCAGTAGTGGACAAAATGATTACATGAAGATACTGGAGTGCTATGTAGAGTATACTTCCATAAGAACATTGTTAAAAACCCATCAAAATTCGAAGTCGGGTAACAGATTACTTGGCTTGCGTGCGCTTGCGACTAATGATCATCTAAAAGGGCGCACATTAGCCGCCGGCGCTGCTACTATTCCGGTGGCTGTTGTCTTAACTATTTCAGTGGGATCACGAATAGATACGTTTTCTTTGGCGTCTTATTTATAAGACGCGAGGCGTCTCTGACAGACCTCATTTATCATGATGACATGGGGATTCTCCTGATTAAGAGACGCGACTCTTGACATTTTCTAATTGAATTGTTCGGCGTTTTCAATCGCATCGTAAAGTGTCTTGGAACAAAAGTTTGTTAATATGATAAATTGAATCAAACAATTTAATAACAGAGTCGTCCTGTACATGTGATCCATGTGATCCATGTGATCCAACACTTAGCATCGGTTTCCTGTAATGGCTATAATCTAGTAACATCTACAATAGAGAATTTCAATCAGGAATTGATTTTGTCAATGTAAGTAATCCTGCCTGATAAATAATGCGCTGTGTTAGGTTTCTAAAATCGGTGAAATTCTAAAATTGAAATTCAATTTGTACGATTTCTGGCGCGAACGCCGTCTGCGCGTGCGTGGGATAATTTCTTTCAGAGCAAAAGTCAAAAAGTCAAAGTAGTATTGATTGTATTTTCAATGTAGTGTTGGAATTATAGGCAAACAATCGGTATTTATTATCTGTCGACATATAGGTAGTGAAAAACCCAGAGCTACGAAAAATACCAACATGCGGAAAACGCAACTACACCGTTGCGTTGGTGACAAATTACAAAATGAAATAAATTTTTTATTTTCCTCTAGTCTCCTACAATATCTCTTAAAAAAATCAACATTAATCTTTGTGTAAACAATCATACTTGCTATTTCAAAAACGACTTATTTACTACTAAAGGATTAAAATAATAGTTTACAGTTTCGCTTATCATTTCTAAACAGCTGATTGTGGAAAGATCCCGTATAATTTCTATGTTTACGTATATTCAAAAAATACTTAAACAACACAATTTTATTCTAACACTATTTTTGATTTACTGACTTATATTCATTTACAAATGTTGTGAACCAGTGCACCTCGCCGAAGTCAGCTGATCGTAATAAAAAAAAAAGTAATAAAAAAGTCTATGAATGAAATCCACACACCAAAAACATATTACAATATACCTACCTACCAGTTAAATAATATCTATTTCGCAGATTACAAGCATTATGTCATCGTCCGCGTTCAAGATAAAATAAAACTTTTTTTCCAAAAAAATGAACCGACTTCCATCGTAAAACTTAAAAACATGAAATAAAAATGGACAAACAATAAAGAAAAATGTATTAGCATGCTACCTACTGAATGAGGTGAAGTCGGTGCCAAATGCAGGACTATGTAATTGTTTAGCTAGGCATTTTGTATACATACATGATTCTAATGTTAATTTAGATTATTTAATATTCAATTTGGCACCGACTTCACCTCATTCAGTAGGTAGCATGCTAATACATTTTTCTTTATTGTTTGTCCATTTTTATTTCATGTTTTTAAGTTTTACGATGGAAGTCGGTTCATTTTTTTGGAAAAAAAGTTTTATTTTATCATTTTTAGTGCTTCTACACCTATTTTCTTTAATAAAAACTTAAACTTTTCTTTCACTGCTGGCCGAAAATAAAGAATTAGGAATTCTAAACTTTTTCTGTCAGTTTGATTTGAAATGTCAGAACATGTCAAATTGTCTATTATTTTTGGGACATAAATAGACCGTGAGCCTGCGACGATCAAAGCTTCCTTATTTTAAAAATGCTGAATGTTTTTCTGCGTGGTATATAGACGGGTAAAAATATTAGCGACTATGTATGAAGTTTGGATCTTAGTTGCTTATGCAGTAATATGGATACCGAGGATGATTTTTAATAGTATAAAAAGCACCCTTGAGGCCTTCCAAAGTAAAATTAAATTCAGCTTTTATAATAAAACAATATTATAATATAACTATAATTTAGTAAAGTTACAATGTCTAGCAGGGGTTTATATCTGCACCAATTGCCTGGCAATGGATGGCATGATTTCTTATATTATTAGGAATAAAATCTTTAAAAAACTTTACTTTAAGGAAATTGAGTTACCACTTTAAATGTTATTGCTACATAAAATCTGCCTAAGTAATCATGATCCAACTTTTATAGTCGCTAATCGCTATTTCTATGTTGGGAACATACACAGAAAATCTTTAGTTTTAATAAAATAAGTAAGGGCATGCTATCGCGGGCTTTTGCTCTATAATGCAATGTTGGTATTTTTATATTTTGTTAGGTATCTTTAAAATTACCGAACAGATTCTGACGTGGTTAAAATGGGACCAACTTGGGTATATACCATTACGAATAAAAAAACAATTTCGGAAATCAGTCCACTGTAGGCGGAGAAATCGGCGAACATACATAAAAAAAAAACATACATACATCGAAACATATAACCTCCTCCTTTTTTGGGAAGTCGGTTGAAAATAAACTAATAATGAGAATGTTGTTGCAGACGCGAGTGCACGTGCCGGCTTGGAAAAATAAATAAAGACGCCACACTTATGAATACTTCTCATATTAATCGGCCATGCCGTATAATAGTGACTCGATAGAAATAAAAGATAACGGTAAAGCTGATTGAAAAAGATAACGGCAAATAAAATTCGCTGGATCCTCGTCCAGAGTTAAAAATGAAGAATTTTATTATATTTATTTTTCTTACCGGTTGACTTGAAAAGATTCTTTCATGGGATAATACCGCCGCCGCGCGCCGATGCCAATTCTTCTATTATGTAAATTGTATCCCACCAAAAACATTCTGTAAAAAACTAGCCAAGTCTCGATGGAGCTGTTTGTTTGTCTCTAAAAAGTAATGAAATCTAGACAAAGTCGTTCCAAGTCTAAGGTTCCTTACTGCGATTTCTTTATTATTATATTTAATGTTGTGTGACTTGGCCGTTGAAGAGTACACAAGATTACAAAACCAGGTGCTCCATGACACCATTACACTAATCTGTCGCCAGAACCGCTACTCATTGACGATGGAAAATTGCCACTTGGAAAACGTTGATTCAATAACCAGTCAATTGTAGGCTTGATAAAGTCACTAATGTATAAATAATGTTCAACGGCCAAGTCACACAAAATTAAATATAATAATAAAGAAATCGCAGTAAGGAACCTTAGACTTGGAACGACTTTGTCTAGATTTCATTACTTTTTAGAGACAAACAAACAGCTCCATCGAGACTTGGCTAGTTTTTTACAGAATGTTTTTGGTGGGATTTCACTTCTTTTTGTAGAAACGTGGACATATTGATTTATTTTATTAAATTTTCTTATGTGACATAGTTTTTTTCTTTTTAGGAGTAGTTTTATTATTATTACAAATCTTTCTTTTCTTTTTTTCCGGTTCTGATTCTTGTACAGTAAGCAACAGTTTTTCGTATTGCCCATTCGCGTTCATTATTTAATCTTTTAGACGGTTTAGACCGTTTAATTTCTGTAAGATCGGTGCGGTATTTACGCCTAAGCCGGTTGTATTCGGTGATCGCTGAAGCTTGAGCTTTTATACTCTTGAAGTCAACATTTATGAGATGAACCCATCGAGATATTATGTTCGATGGATGAACCATACCATACCCATGAAGATTGGTTACTAGAATTTTAGACCATAGAGCTAGCAAAAAAATGTTTAATTGATTTTTTTCTTATGTCTATGTTCTAGAAATTTATTCCAGTAGTTAGTACTTTATTGTACAAAGTACTTATTACTTCCATGGAATATTGTAAAGAATAACTGAAAATTAGCTCGATTCCAAGGAAAAAATAAGACTTCATCGAAGTTTTATTTTTCCCATGCAATAATACAGCCAGTGTTCTAAAAACCAGAGACCAAATAAATTTAAAAAAAATGGTTATTGTCTGTCATTATTGGCCTATCATGAGCAGGGTTTCCAACTTGTGGTTTACCCCAAACAAAAGTAAATAATATTTCGTTTGTTAATTTGATATGTAGGGATTTTTTTATTTGACACTTGATCAGTGTTATCAAATTGAGGGTTTTAGCCCTAAATTAAGGGTCAAAATATACTTGATGAGTATTTTTTATTCATTCCTCAGCACTTTGACAATTTAAATGTAACAATATCACATTTAAACCACCATAATCATTACCAATTTTCGACATAATTGGGGCCTCATGCAAGTTGATAACCTTATTTTCGTCATCAAGCATTAGGAGGCATAATATTTTCAATTTTTCATACTGAACTTAGGGTAATTTTTGAAGAAGCGGGCAACTCTTAAAAGCAGAATGAAAACAGACAACAACGAAAAATTTGTCTTTTAAGTACAATCGAAATACAACTTGGTACAATATCCCGATGAATATGTACGGTTATAACGTATTATAGAGGTAACGAGTATGGCAAATACTTGGCATTTTCTGGCCAGAGATCATCTCCAAGCGTGAGCTCTGTAGGAAATGTGCAACGCTATAGATCGGCCACACGCTTCGAAGAGACCCATATACTAGGCAAGCTCTCGAGTGGATACCACAGGACAAGAGAAAAGTTGGTCGACCCAAGCAAACCTGGCGGCGGCTTACCGTTGCAGCGGAAAGGCAGTCGTTCTCTCCTGGTCGGAAGCAAAGTGCATTGCCCAGGACAGAATCCGATGGAGAAGCACTAAAACTAATACTTAGATGAAGAAGCACTAAAAATAAAAATGTAATTATTATGGTAGTAATAAACCTAATAAAAATGTAATTACTCTTTTATTACGATTAAGCAGAAGGGGAGACATTCGCTCAAAAGTGGGACGCTATAGGCTAGACATCGAGATATTATGTACTAACAGGCTAGATTAAATAAGAAGATGTGTCCCTCTACACTGGACTTTTGCAATGACAGTCGATTTTTTTATGTAGCAATAGAAGGGGGCGTTGCCATAGAGATATGGTAATCTCTAATACAGCTGAGACCAGCTGAGGGTTCTTCATGATATACTTCAGACCTTCGATTTTTGACATCAAATGAAGCGGCCCACCAAGTTGAATATTTTTTGTAAAGGCGGTATGTCGATTTCTAATAGTTTGATTGGGCTCTTGTGTTTTCTAATTAGGGTCACCAGGTACTCCAGATCTTCGATTATCCTAGTTTTTATAGTTTTCCCTTTATGTAACCATGAAAACCTAACTCTGTACCAAATTTCAGCTCTCTGAGTTTATGGGAAGTACTAGTTCTATTTTGATGATCATGAGTGAGTGAGTGAGTGTCGAAAATGCGAAACTTTGCTTTCGCTTAACTTCGGAACTAAATGACCTACAGACTTGAAATTTTGGATTTTAAGTATGTGATTATAGCTTACTGGATGACGAAAATTTCTTCGTCCTGGTCTTATCCAGAGGTTCTCAAATAGGGGCCTGAAAATGCGGCGAAATGGTTCCTGTAAAGGATGGTACGGCAGTGTTTGCTTCGCGCTCGACTTGGCGGGGGCACTGCCGTGCCCCCTGATGTGTTGTATTATGTAATTTGTTCAGTAAAGTTATTCCAAACTAAACCAAACAAGAATTGGTTGGTGAATTTTCTTAAATGAATGAATTTTTATTTGGTAACGAATTGGTACGCGTGTAGGCTCTAAGTGCATTAAAACACGGAGTATTACCTATTCCGAAATTCCTACAGGGATCTTCGGATAAGTGAATAATAAATAGAAAGAAACAATAAAGTAAATACATTTTGAAAAACAAATTATAACATGGAAAATAAAAATTCACACATTCATTATTCGCAATGCTCGGTCTCAATTTTTTCATTTGACCACGACCGTGAAGCCCACAGGTCGACAGCCTGCTAATAAATAAAACCAGTTAATTACACATTTTAATTCAAAAGTAAACACTCATCTAATTAGCTATTTTACACCTACCATTTATTTTATACAAGCCGTGCTATATGACTTCAACTTTAAATCATAATTTAGTTTTAATTTACATTGAAGTTACTACGTTTTGAGTTTGGGGAATATGGCAAGGAATGTCCAAATCGTCATATTAAAATTTACTTCAGTACAATTGAATTTAATGAGATACACAATTAGGTAGATACTTAAGAAGAATATTAATATTGTACGAATACATTTGACATAATTTATTAATTGGATGAAAAAAAATATGATATCAAAGAAGAATTGCCCAAAATGATTCAAATAGTTATTTGAAATTCATAGAGTTAGGTGGATATATGGATCAATTACCCAGTTGGACAAAACGGGTTTAAAAATGTTACTAGAATGTAAAACAGAAAAAGACTACTATTGAAAAACCATTCAGACACAATCGAGCTTATGTACTTACGTAGTATGTAATTGTATTTAGATGTCAGATACTAATATGATAATATATCTAATACAGAATCAACAAGCGATAAACATCGTTCACTAAAGTTAGAAAAATACTAAATAATTTATTATAAAGAATATTAATAGCGGTGTTACATTCTGACCAAACATAAGTATACTTAATCAAATCCTTACTTAACATTCACTTGACACCACTTAAGGGCAACACTACACGGCACCAAAGCTACATCGATTAAAAACAACAGAATTATTCACGATTGTCTTTGTTTAAAACGATCAATAGACAAAAAGCTATGGAACGATTTGAATAAACCATCGATGAAACGGATACGTTACTTGTTCACGTTTAATTTGTATTCAGAGAGACACTATAGCGGGAAACACTGCTTGTTATCGATGGAATTCATCGGATCTTATCCACTATCGAATCGGATTTTTACTATCTGATTAAGTAATCTAATGTCATACTGACTAATGCACTTAAGATGACATTAAATTTAAAGAGCTGCAGCCTTAGTTACTGTGTTATTACCACATACTGTAGTAAGACGAAACAGGTTACATTTTTTTTGTTTTGTATAATCATTAGTAAAAGAAAAGAAAACCAATAGCTTAGAAGAAAGGAAATTCCGTCTTACCGGAAGAAAACTCTACAAAGTATATTCATCATAAGATACGCCTACCTAGACCTACGATATAAGGATCATGAGGTAAACCAGATGGAGTAATAGATATAATCCATTACGCTCTTAAAAATGATAAACACAAAGAAAAAAAAAGTCAAATTATGCTAAAAATGACTATAGAGACTTTACAGACAATTTGTTACGCGATATACTGCCTCTCGGTTACCAAGTTGAGATAATAGTAGCAGTAACACATAAAAATAAATTATATGATAATGAAATGATAATTACATCATGATTATACTTCTGGCAACACGACGCCAGCGCAGTGATTTAAGTGAGCAGGAAAATTGCAACGAAACATCGTAACAAGTTTAATAGCTGCAAGATAATTCCAATTATTACTCATAAATTGTATAGACTCAAGAATTTAATACAATTCTGATTGAAGGAAACTATTTGAATTCTAACTTTTTTGGTGCCGACATGAATTTTGCAAATGTCTGTTTGCCTACTATACAAGGATCTGTAATTCCTGATTAACACATTTTAAGGTGAAGAAAAAAATTCATAATAAATGCATATAATTTTATCCTTGCTCGATTAATCGTTGTGAAAAAAAAAATGTTGAATGAATGGTTACGCGTAGCTACAGATTTCAAGTTCAAGGCATCATCGGGCTTACTTGACATATCTAAAAATTTGTTTAATATGTTCAAGCCAATCAAGGCAAATATGCTACATAATCCAATACATATTGATAAAATGATCAGAAAATTACGAAAGAATCATGTAAAGATACAACATCATACAACAATGATGAATGACACGTTATAGACCCCAGTGGGAGTGGTAGAGACCGACATATCGTTACAATTTCCATCAAACGTAACTGTAATAAAATGCATTTGCAAATAACTGGTATCATTATCAATTATAGCACGTTACCATCTGCTTTCCTCATATAAGTTATTAGTGTTTTGGTGATAATGATTAAGTGTCACAACATACTTGGCCACTTAGATCCAAATTTAATTTACAAAAAAAAAGCTAGGCAATTTTTCAAACGTTTTAAAAACTCACGTCTCAACATCCCATTTGTCTGTGTTGCCACAGTGTTACACAACAGGAAGCCCAGAATAAGGCGGCAACGACCCAACCCGATTTAGAATTATCTCAGCGACAAAAAGTATGTAGGAACGAATGAATCCAGCCGATGACAAAGACTTCAGGAGAGACATGGACGAGTTACAGCGATAGGTGAAGAGGAAGCTAGAAATTTTCTTCAAAATAACTGATTCGAAACCACTATTTCTAGGATTATTTAAAAACGACAAATTTTTTCTTATATTTAGTAACAGAAAGAACGTTCTCTATAAAAGCTACTAAAGTTAATATACTATAGACACATAAATGAGTTTGTGCAACACAGCGACGAGACATGAATGATGATCGTTGAATCAATTTGGATAAAACTAGAATTGAATTCGATCTTGTGGCATACAAAAGTTAATTTGGCTACATTTATACAATAATTTTTTGATATTTTATATCTGATCGGATCATTTGAACGGATAAGAGGAAGATTTTTAAGCGATTATTATGGCTACATTTTCCATTTCCATTCCTTGGTCTATCCTCACGGAAGTCTATGACAGGACGATCGAGTCCCGTCGAACGCAAGCCTAATCTCCGACGTGGACGCATTTACACCGAGACGAATCATCTCTTTATTTTTCTGTGTTCGATTCAATTTAAATTGGTAAGGACAAAAAATGGAAATCAATTTCTTATTGTAGACACAACAGCTTGATTGAGTACACGTAGTACCGCTGGACCTACGTAGATGGCGTTTTACTGTTAGTTTCGTGATACGATGTCACGAATCTTCTACCTTACTACACTTGCCTTAAGAAGTCTTAAAATCAAATTGATTTAGTCATTGCAGATTAGAATAGCACCTGAATTAGCACATAGGGTATTTTTCATCTCAAATTTCTGAGGAGAGTGGAGCCCCAGGGCGCAGTTTGTTTATAATAAATTGTTTGAAAACGGGATAAAAAATTGTAGATGCGTAATACATCAAGACAGGCTATCTTCATCCACAACATGAATCAGTTCAAGTTTTTCTCCACAGCTCTAGACAGTCCATCAATGAGATAAATCAATGGTTTTAAAACACATACAATTAGTCTTGCTAAAACAACAACAGTTGTCCGGTGAAATCATCAATCAAATGGTCGAAATCCAATCAATTTGGAGATAATACGGACTGACAGTGCTTTTAGTTTTAAGTAATTACATACATGTGTATTGGAGTTCGATGGTTTGCTTAGATAAGTCAACATTAAGTGATTGCGGACGGACAAAGGCGTATTGGAGACAGTAGTGGTAGATTACTAAGATATTTTTTATCAATGAACGAGTAAGTAATCAACTAATCACGTACGATTTGTTTAGTATAGTGACTGCCAGGTGATGTGTCAATACAGGACAATGACCTGAAGTAGTTACCACTCAATGAATATAATAGTAGGAATTCTTACTGATTCTGTTCCCGGTTTCTTAAAAATCTTTTGAGTAGATCGCTTTCATTAACGCAAGCGATATATGCATCTAACTGGATTCTACTAAGCGTAGAATTTTCTAAATTGAGTAATTGCTCAAAATATTACACGGCCGTATGACAGAGGTCTTTGTTAAATAGCCAGATATTTCTGGACCGGCGACACCCTACACTGGCATCGTAATAGACACCGCTGAGAAGTGGGGGACTTGACTTATATGGTGGGGAAAAGATACGTCGACATTTTGAAATCGGAACTTGTCACCTGAGGGGATGACAGATGTCAACTGCCAAGCCATTTCTGATGGTTTCTTACTGAGAAAAAATCAAATAGTAGAAAAATACCCATCGAATTCTATCCTTTACAAATAAGATTGGACAAGGACAATCACTAAATATTAAATGAGGTATTCAAAAACTAGAGTTTCATAAGCAATTTTCAGAAATAAAACATAATTCCCAAGACCCCAAAACGAAACACCGAAAGAAACTCATTATCCAGTGGATAGAACAGAACAAATGTAAACATGTAACAATAATCTCTTCGATGAACATGCAAAAGATGTCCCGGTTATCGGAAACCCTTTACCCGTGTTGAATCAATTTGACTGACTCAATTATGCATCCGATGCTCACCTTGACCTCGGGATGAGAATGCAGACAGTGAACGACCGGATCTACTTCGTAAATCATTGGCATTGGAATTACTCGTTTGTTTTGATGAAATTACGAAGACTCATATTACCTGGCGGCTTTCGTTTCTTATAAGATTGTCTTTCTAAGACCTATGAACCTGTCAAGATAAACTTGAAAAGCCTAACAATGTTTTTAACAATAGACAGTAAACTAAATACTTACATTATCTTTAAGTCAAGAGAGATCAAAATATTTACTTATACATAATACGTATGTAAATAAGATGTGCACTTTCACTTAAGTCAACTCTTTATTGTCGTACACCTTAAGATCCTGCTAACAATTACAGAAAGAAACAGTCATACGGTCATTTATTTATAGGCAGACTAAATAAATTTTGCAATCATTGATAGCAAAAATAAAAGACACAAGACGCGCTCCAATCCAATCAATCCGCGAACACAAAAACAACCAATAAAAACCTTGCAAAACGTAATAAAACCTAAAACACAAGTGACGGCTTAATAAGACATTAGCCAAATTGAAAAAGGGCAAAATGACGAGCGGCGAAAGATTTCAAAGCGAGCAAAGATTTCAAACAGCGATCCTGGTTATCAAAACATCGTAACAAAGTTCTGAGAAGTAATTCTGGCGTTTAAAAAGGGAGTAGGGTTAGCCCTAAGGGTTGCTAATCACCTTATTGTTCCATCGAAGGGTAAAAAAGCGGGCACGAGATTTTAATCGCTGCGAAATTCGCTGCGTAATTTCGCCAACCCCCGTTTATTAAAGCCGTTTCAGAAGTTTACGTACGAATGATTAAATTAAAACATTTTGAAGGGATCATTTTACTAGCCCAATAGAATGGATACAACAATGAAATTATATTTATTGAAATGAAAGTACGTATTCTCATACTAAATTTTTGTGCTATCATATTTCGGAAAAATATAAATTTCCGCATAAAATGTCAATGATTTTGGGTCAAGATCATTAAAACTATGTTTACTAAGTTTTTTAAGTTTTAGATTAGGAACTATAATGCATTTGGCAAATTCATGACAGTTGCAAATATCTACCCTTCCGGTAAAGACCGAACTTATTGGTGAAAAAAGGTGCTTCAAGTTTAATTAGCAAAATATTTTAGTTTCAGATTTCCGTTCGCAAGCTTAATATCTGTGATTGACTTGAATAAATGAATGAAAGATCATGGGTTGCCGAAAATCGAGTTTTAATCTTGCACCCTGCAATTATTTGACCATCAATTTTCGATCAAAGACTTCAATCTGTCGAAACACACTCACTCTTTACTTTTTGTTCTCAAGCTCAAGTTATTAATCATCAAAAATATTTACCGAAGTCTGAAAATTGCCAAGTCATTCACAAAGTTTTTGTTGGCAGTACAGAACTGATAATGCTTTAAAGAATTCCATGAATGCAACAAGAAAAATTAAAAATAACAACACTTCGTTGATCGTTATTACGTAAATAAACAGAGTACATTCAAAATCGATCCCAGCGCTAAAATTTTTAAACAAAAAAAAAAGTGAGGTGAGGTTTTTCGAAGGCGCCAAAAAGCCGCCTCTATTCTTAGAACGGGAATGAATGAAAAAAGCTATAAAACTAAGCTGCTTCGCCGACAAACGGCTTCACGAACCGATGCACCGAAATTGTTGGAGGTTTAACAATTTAACGATAACAAGAACGTTTCTTTCCTTTTTTGTAAACTTTGCCTTATCTTCGTTTGCCATGATCGATTCCAGCGAGCGGTGCTGTGGCGATAAGGATATCAACGTTGTAAAAAGACATTTTGACAAATTCGTTGTCAGCTGAAGTAAAATATCAATTTAGACAAGAAAATGGTACAAAAAATAAAAGGGCTTAAAATAATATAGATACTTTTACAAACAAAGCGTATGATTCAACGAAATGCACTAAATTATTTTGATTAGCAATCAGACATGATTTAGGACTGTCATCAAAGTCAAATCATTTTACAGTAATGCGATTCAAGGAAAAGACTTGAAGTAGTACGAACTCTTGACATTCTGAGTGATGCATAGGTAATGTACTTACATTAACTTAATAATTGATACTAGTATAAACGATGACTTTGGTCGGTTAGCGTATTATGTACTTGTGTGCATGATCTGTGGTTTGGGCCGTGGAGTGTTATTCAATTATTTTATTACCTACCATTACTTTACTTGTATTTAAAGTGTTTTATTATTCCATTACAATGGACGATACTTGACCGGGAAATTCGATCAGCGTAAGTGACTACAACATATTACAAATAACATTCAGCCAGCAACAAACACCCAACATCTGCACAACCGACAACACCATTTTAAAATGTAAACAATAAAAATTTATTCATCAGAAACAACAAAACCTCTTACCGGGAAGACGCGTTTCCCAAACTACCCTAAGACTGAGAACAAAAGCAAAACGGGACCCATTGTACTTCGGGGATTGAATCTCTTTTATGGAGTGAGGAGTTTATGAATCTATGGGTGGTATGGTAACAATTACGAATTGACTAGATGCCTTGGCTTTGTCTATTGAAAGTCAAAAGAAGGCAAATATTATCCTAAGCGTCATTTATGACACTTCCCTTTTTAATGACAGCAGCTGCGTTGGAAAGGTGTTTCGAGGTAAGGTGATCCTTGGAGGTCTTTTTGTTTCTCTATTCGTAATTGGCGGCACCTGCCCGCTGTTTCCTTGTTAAATTATCTTTGTCCCCATTGAGCCGTCGTTTTGATGAGTGTTACCTTACGTGGGTTTGTCTCCGTCAAAAGCAATTATTATTTGGATTGAGAAATCGATTAAGGTTTTATATCATTCGTATGCTTATACGAACCGGTTTTAATAAGTATTATTTCAAGTGACACTCGTATTTATAATAACTTTGTTATTTAAAACGCTGAAGCTATTTATGTTTTACTTTTTTAAATGCCTATATTGCTAGAACTATAAGTCGGATTAAAGAAAAGGAACCTATTCGTAAGCATATTAGCCAGGTCCATAAAGAAATGTTTAGGCATTTCCGGCTACCTCGACACTTCCAGAGAGAGATACCTGGAGAGCATCTAATTGTTAACCAACAAAATAATCATCAAATCAGTGTGACAAAATACCTAATAAAACTTATTAACGTAACAAATATTAGAAGTAATATTTCTTCCGGATCGCTGACTATTAATTCAAACAAAATTATCAAAACCACCAATAAATACCGTCTGCGCCCGCGCATGTTAATCCTGACACAAGTGGCAGGTGACCGGCGAGCGGGTCATAAATTTTGGCCGCTTTCTAGGCCGTTCACTGATTTGGACAGTAGGACACAGGTAAGACATTAGGAGCGAGATTAGTTATTTATACTTTATCACTTTCAACGATAGCGTATGATAATTCGAATGTATTTATGTTTGTTTCTTCATCATGTGCCGAACTAGATCCATCATTTATAGAATGCGTGAAAGTTAAAAAAATCTTAATTATTGACTTAAAAAAATCCGGAAGTCATCGTATCATTGACATAACAACTCAGTGAGGAATAGGCCTTATTCATTTCGGATCCCGCCCATTTCGTAATGACCCCCTAAACATTTGTTAATACGCACCCAATGGCTTTTTAATGGTCGTTTTTTGCTTATTTTTTCTACCCTAGATTTTTGTCTTAATAGGGAATCTTATTTTATGTGGTTGTAAATTAGTTTCGATTTTGAAAGCACCTGCTACTGGAGTCAGAATTGAATTCACAATTGTTGCTTCTTTCATTTTCGAGTGACATTTCAGGTATCAAATTTTTATGACATTCTTCATTTTCCTTCGCCAGAAGCAGGTTATGTATCTGCTTCCTGGACTAACAGGACACCGTAGTACTAATAGGACTCAGACTCGGGCTAGGCTTGATTGTAACTAGCACCTTTCGGACGCCATTCGAGCGCTAGCAGACTGATCCACAAACGATTTAAGAATAAATTACCAAGATAAGTTTGACTAGAAACGAGTGAAGAATATTGGTGACAAGAACTGGATAGCAATGGCCCAGGATAGAGAAGGTTGGCGTGGACAGAAGAAGGCTTATAACGTGGAAAGACATGGGAAGCTTTTAATGCTAGAAAAAAAAATAAGGAATATCACCATTCCTGATGAGAAAATTGAAATCTAACATCGATAATAGCATGTTAAATTTATTAAATATTGGTACTTTATCAATACAAGTACAGACTAGGGCCCTTCATGTTAAGCGAGGTCAGATTTGTGTGCTGTGTGTATTTGTTTGCTGGTCACAAGAGTATTAGAACAGTACACATCCTTGTCACGATATGTTTGTATTTCGTCGTTTGAATTCAGTTTTGTTGGCATTTAGTCTGCTGCATTACTATGTATTACTTGTGTGTGTAATCATTTTTGGCAGAAACCTTTTAAACGTCGCCAGGGAGGTTTTGGTGCATTAATGCGTATCAAGAATGAGTCCTTACCATCGAAATATTGTAATAAGTTAGTACATATACCGCGATGGCCCGTACTTAACTGTTAATTAAAGGGTTTCCTCGTAAAAAGCTGAACCTGGGTGCATCAAGTCATGCTTATCATAATATACATTGTCATAGGAACAGAAGCAGGAGGACAAAGCGGATTTAGCGTAGTTCTAATATAGCTTGCAAGATTTGAAGTTTACATACATTGCATTGCAGTTTGCTGCATGTACAATCAAATCGAAGATCGAGATTTTAGGCGTCGCGATTTCGTGCGACGTTCAATTTCGCGGTCATCTTAAAGAAAAGGTCAAGTTGGCTTTCAAAAAACTAGGTGTCCTTGGTAGAGCAAGGCGATATTTCACAGCGGCGCATCGCCTTCAGTTGTACAAGGCACAAGTAAGGCCGCATATGCAATATTGCTCTCATCTGTGGGCCGGGGCACCAAAATACCAACTTTTCCATCTTGACCGCGTTCAACGTCGTGCAACTCGCATCGTCGATGACGAGATTCTCGTCAGCCGTCTCGATCCTCTGGCTCTGCGTAGGGATATCGCATCCTTGTGCGTTCTCTACCGCATCTATCGTGGGGAATGCTCTAAGGAATTGTTCGACGTAATACCTGCCGCAAAATTTCACCACTATACCACCCGTCACAAGTTGAAGTTTCATCCATACCATCTGGATGACTGGCTGTCAACCACCGTACGTTTTAAAAGACACTTCTTGCCACGTACGACTAATCTGTGGAATCAACTTCCTGCGGCGGTATTTCCGAACCGATACGACATTGGAACCTTCAAAAAACGAGTCTACGTCTTCTTGAAAGGCCGGCAACACTCTTGTAATACCCCTGGTGTTGCAATAGTCCATGGGCAGCGGTGATCGCTTACCATCAGGTGACCCGCTTGCTCGTTAGCCGCCCTATGTTATGAAAAAAATGGGCAAAAGCAAAGAATTTGCAATGAATTTTGTGTAATATTGATGATGAGCTGTTGTCTGTACGGGTTTATAGCTAACACGATCTTTAATAAAAAAACATTTCCAACCCCGAGCAAAACATTGCAGAAGGTCGATATTTCAGCAGAGGGTATCAAGGTCGACGGTTTGTTGACCTCGTCCCTGCGGGGGGCAATGCCAAGTAGGGTTGAATTGGGCAAGTCGGTACGCGTGGGGAATTACAAAACGAATTAGCGACCCGCCCCTGCTTTTCACGGTGACACCAATGAGATGTACTCTGGTAGGCTTTGCGAGCGTACTATACCTTCTTTATCCCTTACGGGGTGCACAGAGCCAAGAACGAGCGTACTGGCTGGTGGAAAATGATTATTATAGCCTTTCATAAGACACCCACAAACACAAACTCGATGTCGTTCTTTCAAGTGTTTGTTTATGATAATGTACAATCGAGTGTATGCAAAGGAGTATGTGTTGATATGTCTTGCAGGTAATCATGTAATAACTATAATATTGAATCAAACGTAGGTAATATGTTATTGTGAAAGTTTGTGAGAATGGATGCCTATTTGTTTGGATGTTTACTCTTTCACGCAAACACTACTGGACGGATGACGATGAAATTTGGTACACGGGTGGAATGAAACCTGGAATAACACATAGGATACTTTTTATCCCAAAATTCCCACAGGAGCAGAGCCCCGAGACGCAGCTAGTAAATTAAATCTAAAATGAAATTGCAGGAGTGTCTTACGCGGCGATCGACTTCAAATTATGTAATTGTAATACAAAATTGATTTTTATCAAACTACTGGGTGGTTGTTCATTGTCTCGAAACGATTGCTTTTTTGTCCACTTTTTTGTCCAAATTGTTGTGTTTATTTTGTAATTACAAGGATGGGCGTCAGGTGGCTTCAACACGCACGATCCACCTTTTTGTTATCCTATCACTGTTGTAATTGAATACAAAATGTTAATGAAATACGTTTTTACTTTTTTTTTGTTGTTCGATTGGTAGTTTAAACTCAAGTTAAGCTCAATTTTTATTTAGGTGTCCTCAAAAATCACTTGCTAAATTAAGAAAAGAAGAAACTAAACGTGCTACTAGATATGTATTTTTAATTCTTGTAATCAATACCTTCTGATCATATTAGACACAATTTTTTTCTGTACTTACTTAATTTTTTTGTTGTATCTACTGAACCAATTTTCCTGAAATTTCGCATACACATACTTAGAAGTATTGAGAAGGATACCGTTCATCCCGGGAAAAAGCACTGTTTCTGTGGGAAATTCACGCGGGCGAAGCCGCGGGCAAAAGTATAGGCAATAGTTAGAAATATATCAAATTAACAATGGTTCATACATGTATAGACTGGTCGTTGAGATCTGGATCGTCTAGATACTGATGAAATAATTTCAGGTTCTCTCAAGTGATTTATTAGGTTTGGATCAATTTTCAGAAGTTGCCGCGTGGGATCCACTTAAGCTTTTCTAATTGATATAAAATTGCTTTATTAGTTTTACAAGCTATAGAACTTGAAGCTACTAAAATATTTTTTTCAAGTGAACATTTATTATCTTTTTAAAATTATGTACATTAAAATTTATGATCATCATCATCCACAGCCCTCCGTGACCCACTGCTGGGTACAGGCCTCCATCCGTCTACGCCAACCTTAATGATAGTGGCAAGAAATTTTCATCAAGACAAAAATACATCCACATAATCAAAAGGGTGACAAAATTACGCCAAAATGTCTTCTAAGAAATTGAAGGTGAAATGGCACATTCCCTGCCTTACCCTGTGCTTACCCTCCTGTACTATACTATGGATAAAATGGTTATTTCGTCCTTCAGGTCGTGGGTTCGTCGCCAGGGAAACAATGGGGGAACTCTAATTTATTTTAGCTAAGTTTGGTGTCATTTTTAATTAACGTTAAATATGCAGGCGAATCATACTAGTTAGTCCAGTTTCATAGATTTCAGTCAGAACAGTTTCCCATAAAATGAAAACTGTTACCATGTCATTATACATATTAACTAACTAGCTGTCGCCCGCGGCTTCGCCCGCGTGAGTTTCGCTTAGTTGAAAAATCTTTTTGTGTTCCAAACTGTTTCAGATGTTTCGGATTTTCGATTTTTATACGTCTACAGAAAATGTTCATCAGAATAGTCAAGTTTTGCTAAGGCGCCATTTCCTTATATGTTATAGTGTAGCTGGTTTCTTGCAGTTCTTCATCAGATGTTCCAGATCTTCAATTCCTATACGTCAGCAGAAAATGCTCATCAGGTTGAACGACTTTTGTTAAGGCACCATTTCCATATTTCTTATAGTTTAACTGTTCCGTTTCGGTTCTTCATCAGGTGTTCCAGTTTTCAAAATCAATTATAGCCTAAATGTTGCCTAGGCTTAATAGCTACACAACAAAAAAAGTTATATTCAAATCGGTTCAGTACTTTCGGAGATTAGCGTGATCATACATACAGACAGACAGACAAGAAATTCCAAAAAATTTTTTTTGCTTTCTATTATTCTTTTTTAGCGTCCCTCTATCCATTTCAGTCAAAAATACTAAATGTACAGACAAAATATTTTTACTGTTTTATTATATGTATAGATGTATAGATAAATGGGGTAATTGTCATTAAAACGATCACGAGTTACATAAATTACTGGCTATATTTGTAACTTACTGACGCTCCCTAAAGTAGTGGTTATACTTTCAACACAAATGCCGCATTTATCAATATGTGTGTGAATACATACACCTGTGCGAAGCAGGGGCGGGTTATAATAGTAGATGTACACTATAACAGTAGGTGGAAGTTTAAAAAATTAATGAAATGGGTACATTTTGGTTCATCCAAATTGTAGACAACATTTATATCGATTTCGATATATACATATTATATTATCATGCCTTTTTCCCGTGGGGGTAGGCAGAGACTAGCGATTTCCACTTGCTACGATCTTTACAGATCTCTCTTGCTTCCTCTACACTCATCACTCTCTTCATACATGCTCTCCGGTTATGGGTGCTCCTAATATCTCCCTTTTTAAGGAGGTCCGCAATCTGGCCGGAGTGCGTTCTACGAGGGCGACCCTGACCAACTCTTCCATTCACCTCTGCTTTCTAAATACCTTTCGTCAATCTCATCCATCCTCTCAACGTGCCCAAACCATCTTAACATTCCTTTTTCAATATATGTATGTATTACAGAAACAAGAAATTATCTTAATTAGTGCATTAGCCAGAATTATGTTATTTACTTAGTATCAACAGGTCAGTGACCAACACATTGGCCTTGAAAGTAATTGAACGTTGTCAATATTTTCTTACTACCTCGGCTTGATTATTTCATTCTATTAGCCAATCATAAGTAATATGGGATTTTTTTTTTTTCATATTCTCTGTTTTCTCTTTTTAGCCCGGGATTACTCATTGTCGGCGCTTTACTTTTTTTGCGGGTAGCAGTAAAACAAACAAGTTGGTTAATTTTGAGCTCCTCTATTTTATTTAAAACAAAAGTTTATTCACTTGTTTTACAAAAATACCTATGAATAATAGTAGTTCATAGTTTAATCTACCTGTGAGCAGTTCTTCTCCTTTCAAGTTTCCTTTTTATCATGGAGAATCTACAAAACTCAATGGCGAAATTGTCAACACACTTTGACACAACAATGGCTGCCTTTAAGGCAGATTTGGAAAAGGCACAAACACCAACAGTCACATCACTGGCTACAAAATTTAGCACTTTTCAAGAGTTTATTGGCTCTGCCTTCAGTAACCTCCAACGTCAAGTGGCTGAGCTGGCCCAACAACTGAAGCAGCAAGACAGAAGGCAAGACCAACTAGAGATGCACAGCCGGCGGGCAATCATCCTGCTTCATGGGGTGGCAGAAGGTGTGAAGGAAGTGCCCTCAACAGTGGTTGTGGATATTGCTACCAAACTCGAAGTAAGCAACTTTTCCGTTGCTGACATTTATAGGATTCATCGATTGGGTCGCATCTCTGGTGATAAGCCTCGACCTCTGCTTATCGAGTTCGTCAATCTAGGGATGAAGTCGCAGTTTTGGAATGCGAAGACGCATTTGAGGGGCTCTGGCGTGACTATGTCTGAATTTCTAACAACAGTACGTCATGATGCTTTCCTGCACGCGCGTAGCCTCTTCGGCATTAACAAATGCTGGACAAGGGACGGATGTGTGTATGTTATCGGGCATGATGGTGCCAGACATCGCGTGTGCTCTCGCACCGAAGTCGATCAGCTCTTTGATTCCCCGGCTACGGGAGTCCCGCAGCAGCAAGACTCGTCATCCCAGGAACGGGAAAGTTCGTCCAAGCAGGCCACAGCGGCCTGCTGCAATGCTCCTGTCGCCGCGAAAAGCAGCGACCGTCCCAAGCGGGCACGCCGCTAGAGTAAGCTTGCATTCGACATAGTCCATTTCTGTTTCCCTTATTTCGCTTTTAAGTGATACCGCCGAAACTGTGCAACTTTACATAACTTTAATTATTCGGGTATTTTCACCGTATTTTGTTCAAATAGGTACCTATAAATAATTCCCTTGTCGTGCGTGTGAAGTACTCATGTCTAGTCAATGTCATCTGTGTCTGTCATCTGTCATTAACTTGAAGTTTGACGTCTATTTTTTTTTTTATTATTATTATTTTTTTTTTTCTGTCACTTTATCCAAGACAATGTAATATAATGCCATTTCTGTTATGCACCTATGCTTTTTTACACATGTACTTCATTTGAAATACTTTTAATTTAAATGTTATTTTACTTTAGTTCTCCTAAAAATTTCCTCTTTATGTTCTGCTTGAGGGTGGTTCAAGTAAATTAGGTTTTAGTAAACGATATTAATTTTAATTTTTCATAGTATTTAATTTAATTAGATATACTAGTATTTTTTATAGTAAAAGTAAATATATACATTCTCAATCGGTATAATGAGTGATGAACACGAAGATAGTTTTAAATCCCTTTCGTCTGAAGATAGTTTCCATTCAATTCCGATTCCATTAAATGAGACTTTGGATAATAACTTTTCCCTATTTCCTAAAAACTTCAATGTGGTGCATATTAATGCCCAGAGTATCCCTGCTCACTACCCAGACCTGTTAGCTACTTTTAGCAGTAAGCACATCGATGCTATTTTTGTGTCTGAGTCCTGGCTTATGCCGTGCCATCCTTCCACTTCCTACTCATTACCAGGTTTTCAGCTTATACGTAATGACCGCAAGAGTAATGGTGGTGGTGTTGCCATTTACCTCCGTGCACATATTCCCTTCAAAATTGTCCGTATGTCGGAAATCACTAATACTTCACATGAGGCCGAGTATTTGTTTATCGAAATTACCCTATCCTACTCCACTGTTCTTTTGGGTGTTTACTATAGTCCTTCTTCTTCCATCAATTATTTTTCGGCACTTGAAAAAATCCTAGAGGAGCTTACGCCTACTGTTAATCACACAATTATTATGGGTGATTTCAATACCTGCTTGCTGAAGGATGATAACCGTTCTAAATCACTGTCATCGTTAGTAGATTCCTGCAATTTATCTCTTATCCATTCTAACCAACCTACCCATTTTTTTCCCAACTGCATTCCTACACTTTTGGACCTCATCATTGTCTCCTCTCCTGATCTCGTTGCAAATTATGGTCAATGCAATGCGGAAATGTTTTCTTATCATGATCTCCTATATCTCTCATTCAAACTTCGCCCTCCTAAACCCAAACCTAAAATCCTTATGCTGCGTGATTTTAACTCAATTAATGTGGATAAGCTTAGGGATGACGCTCGTGGTATCAACTGGTTCGCTTTGGCTGATCTTGAATCAGTGGACGAACAGGTGGATGGATTTAATAAATTGTTGATTGAACTGTATGACAAGCATGCTCCTGTTCGTCCTGTGCGCGTCAAATACTTGCCAGCTCCTTGGTTAACTGAGGATATTAAGGCCGCTATTGCCAGGAAACACCTCCTTAAATCCAAATACAAGGCAGATCCGGATCGCTATCGAGAGAGGTTTATTAAGGCAAGGAATGCCTGTAACAATATGTGCAGAGACGCACAGCGTCGGCACATTCATAAATCCGTCGAAAACGGTGATCCAGCTAAGGTCTGGAAGTTTCTTAGGTCGATGGGTGTCGGGAGAAGTAATAGTAGCGTTCCCAATAATATTGATTTCAACTCCCTCAACAAACATTTCGCTACTTCTATTTCCTTTAGTGGAAATATCAAAACCCAAACACTTAATCATTTGTCATCTTTACCTACACCGGACTATTCCAGTTTTTCTTTTAGCTCTATTGCTGAATATGATGTTCAGAAGAGTGTACTTTCTGTATCTTCTAATGCTGTTGGCTCTGATGATGTAAGTCGCAAAATGCTCCTTCCTATTCTCGATATTATCCTTTCCCCTTTAACCTTAATCCTTAATAATTCCTTAATACAAGGTATCTTTCCATCGTCTTGGAAAAATGCTTATATTATCCCTTTACCAAAAAAGGCAAATCCTTCTTGTTTTTCTGACTATCGTCCCATTTCCATCCTTCCATTCCTCTCAAAAATCCTGGAAAAATTGGTTCAACTTCAGCTCAATACATTTCTCAACAGAAATAACATTCTTAGCCCTTTTCAATCTGGTTTCCGCAAAGGCCACAGTACTCAAACAGCTCTTGTAAAAATTTCTGACGACATCCGCTCTGCCATGGACAGAACGGAACTTACAGTTCTTTCACTCCTGGATTTCAGTAATGCGTTCAATACCGTCGATTTTGATATTCTTATTGGAATGCTACGCTCTCTGAACATATCTTCATCTGCTATTGGCTGGTTTCGTTCGTATCTGCATGGTCGTCAGCAGCGTATACGTGTTGAGGGTAATCTCTCAGCGTGGTGTTCGACGTCTTGTGGAGTACCACAAGGTGGCGTGCTATCTCCTTTATTATTTGCTTTATTCATTAATTCTATCCACTTTCAAATACAGTCGTCATATCATTTATATGCTGACGACCTGCAAATTTACTGTCATTCCTCTTTAGATAACCTTCCGCAGGCTATACGTGACATCAATAGTGACTTATCTCGAATAGCGGAGTGGAGCAGTTCTCATGGACTTGTTGTTAATCCTCTCAAAACGCAAGTAATCATTCTTGGAAGCCCTCGTCTCATTTCTAGAATCGATTGGCAATCCCTTCCCTCTATAATTTTTAATGATACTGTAATTCCTGTCAGTGATAAAGTAAAGAACTTAGGTATAATATTTGACAAAAATATGTCATGGGCTCCGCAAATTGCAGAGGTTAACAAAAAATTGTTCGCTGCTGCTGGTTCTATCAGGAGGATCAAAAATTTCCTTCCCACTGAGACTAAAATCACGCTTGCTCAATCCTTACTCCACCCTATACTTGACTACGCAGACTGCTGCTACCTTGATCTCACTGAAGAGCAACTTAATAAACTTGAGCGCCTCCTAAACTTTTGTATACGTTTCATATTCGGTTTGCGTAAATATGACCATATCTCAGCCTTTCGTACCCAACTCAAGTGGCTCCCTATTAGACATCGTCGTAATCTACATATCCTCTCATTGCTATACTCAATTCTCTATAACCCTTTTACTCCTTTTTACCTTAAAGAACGCTTTAAATTTCTCAGTGAGGTCAGTAATCGTGAGATACGTAGTGCCTATTCCTTATACCTAGTTGTCCCTGATCATGTATCCAAATTTTTCTCCCACTCCTTTACTGTCCAGGCTGCTCGTTTGTGGAATGCATTGCCAGTTGATATCCGCAAGGCCCAAACTTTGTCATCCTTCAGAAAGCAGGTAAAGTCTCACTATCTGAGTCTTTAATTTTATTTATTTCCATATTGTCCTGATTGTGTATATTTATTTTATCAATGTTTAGTTTATTTTTAATTTTTTTATCCTTTATCTTTAGTGTTTACTGCACCCTACATTTTTGTCATGTATATTTCCTTCCACCCAAAGGTTGGCTGGAAGAAATTGCATTTGCGATAAGCCCGCCTTTGCGCTCATTTTTGTATTTAATTTTGTCTCTTTTGTATGTTCTTTTGTAAATGGTGCAATAAAGTGTTGATCTATCTATCTATCTAGAACAGCAGTCATGGTATTGGTTATTTTATTTATTTATTTTGTTAATCTGTCTAAAGTTCTTTTATAAAGAAAATCATTGAAAATTCTCACGGGGGCGAACCTCCAAGCGGCAGATAGTATAGAATCTTTCCCTCACAATATTCCTATCGGAGGTCTGTCTATCGTGTCTGTCCGTCCTCGTAATATATGAGTATTGAGCGTAATGTTTATTACATTTCAATCGATAAATAAAAACGGCAAACGAACGTTACAGACTACACACAGTCGTAAAAACGTTTCTACAACAATAGCTCGGTGGAATGTTTACGATGTTTTTACTGTGGTGCGTAAATAGATAAACAAGACACGGGTGGTTACGGGGCGCTAGCGTTAGCGAAATGGGGTTTTGTTTTTATGACACGCAAACGGACAACATTATATCTATAATTGTATTGTATACTAGCCTCATAGCCTGTGCCCGCGACTTTGTCCACGCGTAATTTACTATTGTTTATATGGCCGGTTCTCAGCGGCATATCAAGGTGAAACCTAAATCTGGCTATTTTAAGTTAGACCTTCAACAATACAACAGTGAAAACCGCATCAAATTTGGTTCAGTAGTTTTTGCGAGATACGCGTACAAACATACAGACAGACAGACAAAATTTCTAAAAAAATTGTACAGACACAGACCAGTAACAGTTTTATTATATATATTGATGTATGTTGTGGACGGAGATAGGGCAGGTGAGGCCTTTAAAACGACACAATTTCGGCCCAAAATACAAAATTTACAAGAACCGAAAAATATGAGTCTCCTGATAAGGGACGAGTATGGGACATAATATGTGTGTATTCAATGCAATATTAATGAACTAGGTTTGCCCTTGCCTTCACTATTTCACACACTAGTTGTTAGCACAGGTTTTTCACGATCTTTTTCTTCATGGAACTACCCTAATATTTATACTGTGTCGAATCTAAGTGACATCGAGGTATATGTGCTGACGTACGTTAGTACATATACCTCATGTAAGTTCTAAGTGGTATGTATAATGTATTCATTTTCAGATTCTTCTACAAACTCACGAGACGGATTCGAACCTTTGCGACTTCCACAATGAAGATCAAGAATACAACGCATACGCATAAATTTTGCAAGGCATTGATCGATGAAGTCGAGATTTATTAACAAAACCTAAGCCAAGCCACACACGCGTCGCTTTTTCATTCATTTACTTTGAATATGTTGTAACAATTACCGTGTTCCTGCGGTGAAAACAAAACGCAAACATAATTGCTTGAGCAAATTGCAATACAGTGCGACAAGGATCTTTTTGCACGTGAGTGAGGGCGCCACCTACGTTTTAAAAAGAAATTTTAATAGTTTAGATATTAGTTCCGTTTTCTACCACGTGCAAAAAGATCCTTGTCCCACTGTATGTAAGAACGGTTCATTAATAGTTAAAAATTATTGCCCGGCTCATGGAGGGCTGGCATGCGATGCACTGCGCGGGAAGGTCCCTGTGCAATGCATAGTCTATGGTCTATTGATGGTCTATCTAAATATTACTTCTATAGTTCAAATACAATTTTATTAAATATCTATCATATAACTAGTCGTATAATAAAATTGTAAGTCTGTACGTAGAATATAAAAAAAAAATGTATAAGCCAAAAATCATAATGTATATATGGCCAACAAGCCAAAAGAAGTTAAATGCATTGCTGTATTTCTGTCTGTTTATCTGTTAGTACGAGTACGAGGCGTACTTGATACGCTTATTACACGCTGATGAAGTCGCGAACAATAGATAGTATAGAATATAAGATAGGATAGAAGTAGGTACAGATAAATTAATCCGAGGTATTTATTCCCTGCTGTATGAAGAACCGTTGGGCCAAGATAGATGGAATTTATTCACCCCGACCAAGAAATCGCATTTCCATTGGAAAAGGGGGAGTCTCGATTCGATTCCACTAAATCAAAGTAATACTAATAACTAGTGGTTCTGTGAGAACAGTAGACCTCGCGAGCCCTTCCACGAAATAACCGATATTTTACCGTGTCCCTGGCTTAGAAGAGTTTTGAAACCAACCTACCAATGCTGTAAAGAAGGTAAAAAGTTCTTGTGGTTGGTCAATACCACTAAAAAATTGACTAAAACCTGCCTTTTCCGCCCTTTTCCCTGCCTTTGTCCGTATATATTTATTATTATCCATACTAATATTATAAATGCGAAAGTTTGGATGTGAGTTTGTGAGTTTGTGAATTTGTGAGTTTGTGAGTTTGTGAGGATGTTTGTTACTCAATCACGCAAAATCTACTGGACGGATTTCGATGAAATTTGGTACAGAGGTAGATAATGACCTGGAATAGCACATAGGCTATCCTTTTTATCCCGGGAAAAAGCACTGTTCCCGTGGGAAATTCACGCGGGCGAAGCCGCGGGCAAAAGCTAGTTATTTATAAATAATAATAATAAATATATGCGGACAAATCACACAGATTGAGTAAGTTCAAGACTTTACGGGATGCTAATTTAACAATACTATATTTTATAACAAATACATATATGTATAGATAAATATCCAAAACCCACGTCAATCTGAAAAAGATTATTTTCCATCTTGACCCGACCGGGGATCGAACCCGGGACCTCTGGTGTGGCCGTCTGGCGTGATGAGCGTTAGGCCACGGAGGTCGTCAGTCGTCAGAAATGCATGGTTTGACCTATTGGTTATATGTATATTTATGTAATTGGCGCAACAAAATTAAAGTTCAAAAAAGATAGTTCAATTTGAAATCGAATCTATTATATACGTATATATTACTTTTTTTAATAGGATTTTAATCATACAATGAAGTTTTTTGATATCAGATTTATTTCAAGTGTTCAAGATAATTCCACCAAGCAAAGCAATCCACAATACAATACCATTAACCAAATAAATACTTGAGTTTTTTTTTTCAGTTTGCGTGTACCACCCTAGATCTCATCTATGCTTTTCATCAGGCAAGATAGAGGTCAAACGCACTCAGTTTAAAAAAAAAATACACGCAATTCAAACAATCTCATTTTAATCAATAATTTAATCAAGTCACTCTTAAATAAATTTGCGAGTATTAAAAGCTTTGCTGCGCCATCTATTGATTTTTTTGTGAACTATCGTATAAGAATTTAATATATGGATTTATAGCGGTTTTATTGAATTTCACTATGTTGTTCATACAAAAAAGTTGCGTCTTAATAAGGATAACAAAAATGTCTAATGACATTTATGATTTTTTTTTTAAATAGCTGAGATATAAGGTTTTTTTTATATATTATCGCCATTTTATAAAATTTCGAAAAACTGGCTCGACTAAAAAATTCTATAAAATTACCGAACCTGCTCACAAAATTTCATGAGAATCGGTTCAGAAATGCGACCTGTAGGCGATAACATCCGGACAGACAAAAGATTTTCGGCTAGTGAAAACTGAGACGCTTCGCTCGCTGCGCTCGCTCGGTCGATAACATTCGTAAGTTAATTATTGACTTACATGTAAACTTATAGATAATTCAAGAATTATTAGCGATCTATTAGTTTTCCCGTAAAAGATAAATCCGCAGCAAGAGCTGCTAGAAGAAAGAAAATATAATCAAGAACTGTTTTTCCTGTGCATAACAAAGATTTATTCCGGTAGATAATAAAATAAAACTAATAAACAACTTCTATTTCACCATACAAAAAAATATTTACAAAATATGTCATCAATGCCTGCAATTATATACCTATTGAGCAAAAGGCATGCTCATCTCAAACTTGCTTACTTCATGCTTCATTCCTAAATGTATGCTTTTTGGGCCCAGCTACGAACACATCGAGGACAATCTCCTGATATGAGACGAATAGGCGACACAATGTGTCTTCTTTATCTAGACCAACTCGTCCGTAAATCACTTGAGATAAATCAAAAGAATTTGAAGACTTAAAAAAAAGTTCATTTATCTAAAGTGATTCCTCGGGTGATTTGCACTGTCCATATCGATCACCTGGCGTTACACTAAACCCGTTGCATGTCACATACATACATAGAATCACGGCTTTATCCCTTACGGAGTACACAGAGCCAAGAGTCGTGAGATTCGAAGGCCACGCTTAGCTGAATAATGGGCTCTCTGATGGAATGGAGATTCAGGTATAGTGACAGGTTGCTAGCCCACTATGATGAGTGGAGGAATCCCCAGTTTAAGGCCCTTTCCTCCGGTTGACCTTTACAATCTGCGCGGGAAGAGAAGCGGCTGGCACAAAGAATTTGTAGACTTTTAAAAAAAGTTGATTTATCTAGAGTGATTCCACGGGTGATTCGCACTGTATATGTCGATCACCCGGCGTTACACTAAACCCGTTGCATGTCACAACACACAACGTAATCTGACGGCAGACAATGAGGTAACGTTGCATCGATCAAACACTATCGGTCGTGAGTGAGCTGCATTGGTTTCCACAGACAATATTTATCGTGATCGTATGTTTTCCCACGCGTCACTATTTATGTTTGTTACACTAAAAGGAACATCGAAGGTTTCGTCACTATTTTCACATATACCCTGGGACCGATATGTTAATAAAATTATATCCCGCGCAACAGATTTTGATGCGGTTATCACTATTATTTCTTCCTAGAGAAGTTAGGGGAGAGGAAGGCCTAAAAAGAGATGGATGGATTGTGTTGGGGAGGATATGAAGGTATTGGGAGTGGATAAAAGTATGGCTAAGGATAGAAAATTGTGGAGAGAAAGGACATTTTGCGCCGACCCCAGATGATGGGATAAGGTAATGATTATGTCTTCCTAATGGATTATAGGTATCACCTCCGTGGTTCAGCTCGCTTGTGAAAGTAATGATTATTCCGAAATTAACCCTTCGGAGGCACTTTTTCGCGCCAATTTGCAGAATACTATCAGAATAAATGTTATTTAGAATCTGAGACTTATTTTTTTAAAATAAAACGAGGACAAATTCCAAGAAGCTTTTACAATTGAACATTTAACAAACCCACCGCAAGCAGAACGGTATTTTCGGACGAGAACGAAGTCTAATTGAAATAGTCGCTACAGGTGGTCTACCTTTTGTAGTTCTTTCTAATTTCATCGGTGGAGTGCTAAATACAAAATGGCGGATGTAAATAGTGTTTTAGCGTGTCAACGATCGCGGCTTGGACCTCGGCCAAATGTTTATGAGCTAATTAATTCGTGTGACTGTCTGTGAGTTTGAACAATAGTGATATTTGGTTACGATCCATTGGAGACAGATAAAAACAGAGGGCGCGCCGGCGCGTGGTATATGCTGCGAAATGGCGCGAACGCACGAAAGGGCCCCCTTTTTGAGGGGTTTGATATCTAATATGCCTTTAACAGTTCTAGGAACAAATTTTACGACATTTTCGACCCCTTTTCACGTGTTCCGGTTGACGGCACGTATGCATTGGACTCGGGATAAATTGGAATTAAGAATGTTACAGAACATGCTGTAGCCGTGATATTTGCAAACATGAAAGATTTATTGCATTATTTAAAGTAACTATGCGGTTACTGTAAACAGTTACTTTTAAAATATAGACACTGTTCTTCTGATGAGTTTCTATCATTTAAACAATTTACTTCTGACAGTTATCCGACTCCGTTAGAATGCTGATATTAGTGAATACACATACATTTAGCTGGATTTTAATTTGTGAATTTTCTTGGTTAATTAATGTTTGTAGCTTTGGGACATAGTATACTATAATTATATAATTAGTTTTTGACGTGAAAATGAGCCTTCTTTAAAGGCCAAGTTTTAATAAAGAATTTCTGATAATGTAAGTATGGTTAAGTTGGTAAGATATACATGTGTGTATACATATACATGCCTTTTAATGTTGTACATCCGGTTGCCGCCGGCTAAACGTCAAACCCGGGAAGCGGGAAATGGGACAGTTTTGACATTTTAGGAGCCGATTTTACGACTTTTTTCAGAATAATCGTCAATTAATAAGCCGTAAACGTCACCGGACACGACAAAGAACTCACGTTATAGAATAAAAAAAATATAAATAGCAGCTTTGATGCAAATGACTGCGTTTTTTAAACGACCTGTGCTCTATTTAGAACTGTTGATTTTGTTTGATCTTTTGTTTGACTAATGGCATCCTTTTCGAACTGTATAGATTTATTACCGACAACATTAACTGTCATTCTGCCAAAAAAAAGTAGAAAAAAAAACTGCACTAATTCTCGAAAACCGCAGTTAGAAAAACTTGGCGCGAACGCCAAATCTGGGTCCCTTCGCTATTCGCTAACCGATGCCATCCATCATACAACGAACAATAGCTATCTGAACGGTTGAAATTTGCAGGAAACCGTGATTTATTCGAGATAACGGCCCGATCGATACGTGAGTTATTGCAGGGAAAAAAATGTGAAAAAAACGGTAACAATTAAGCAATAAATAGAGGAGTGCCCTGATTTATGTGATAGTGAAGCCCGTATGGACCGTCCATATGGCTCCTGTGGCCAGATTTTAGAAAAAAAAATTGGTGAGAAAATTATCAAATTAGTGGGCCATTAATAAATTGTCCAGATATAATTTCTTGATATCTACTCGATTTACTGCTTGGCCATATGGAGAATTGACATACAATTAAAAGATAATTTTAAGTATGTATTAACATTGAGTATGTTTAGTTCTTTAAAAATAGTTGTTAAAAATTTGGACCAAAATATCTCACGGTCTAAATAATGAGAAATTACTTAAAATGAAATTACCAACGATGGTAAACAATAATATTACTATTAAACCAAAAAAAAAACAGTTAATAATATTGCACGAAACGGAACGAGAAGTATATATTACAAGAAATACTTCCAAGTACACAATCTAATACCTAATACTTAATGCCACAGCGCAATTCATCACGCTGATAACGCAACGCGTTATCACGGCCAGACACAATCCGTATCACCGTGGCAACAGAATCCGTGCAAAAAAAAAACCACTCACGTGTTATCAGAAGTTATCGAGTGTTGAACTCAGACCTGCAAAAAAAATTTAACGTTACTAGGGGGCACAAGGTAAATGATTAAGGCGCGGTTATAGAGAAAGTGGCGCCCTCACTCAAAATAAATTATTTTTGGAAAAACTGAGATGTCAATTCAAATTCTGTCAGGTAAAAATCTAAATACTCCTTTAAAGCATTTATTGCAATATAATATATCATATAAGCGGCAACCGTCTTGCTCTAAAATTCATTAATGTTAAAAACGGCCACTTTTGGCATAAACGCTAACTAAGGCTTGACGGTTGCTGCTTAGACAATATATTATATTGCAATAAATGCTTTAAAAGATTATCTAGATTTTTACCTGACAGAATTTGAAATAACATCGCCGTTTTTTCAAAAATAATTTATTTCGCGTGAGGGCGCCACTTTCTCTATAACCGCGCCTTAATAGCGGGGATTCTCGTGGGATATTCGTGAAATCGCTTGTACCGTCAGATGCGGAGAAACCTATCTGAGGAAGGTCAGGTTTCTCAGCATCTAACTTACTACACAAAATAAACATACATTTGAAATTAAAGAAACCAGACATCAACTAAAAGAATGCGAATTGCACTCTACATTTTTTAAATCAAATATAGAATTGAGATTTACTGACATAGACTCAATACGAGAATATACATATCTAATAGGCATCTACGTATATCTAAAATGAGCTTCGTCTTCTAAAAATAAATTGAGTTTCAACGAAACAGTTTTACGAATGAAATTATTCGAATAGCCCAAAAACCGTCTTCCGAACAAAAAACCTGGTAATTCAATTAAGAAATGAAATTAATCCTATTGTAATTAACATAATTATTATTGCATCACTAATAGTTATTTTGAACTTGGTCGAGTAGATGCTATCAGCAAAATCGTCTAAAGTTGGCGGCAACAAAAAAAAGTTATCTATATCAAAACTGAGGTGCAATGACCTATGTTTCGATCGCGCCTGTTGTAAAATCAACATCATGAAAGAGGCAAGAGCGATTTGTATTTATAACTTAGATTCAGTAGTCTTGGTTAGTATTTCTTAAACTTTTGTAGCAAATAAAACGGGACTTATAGCACGAGCCGTTTCACCCGATTGAATGCAAAAGGAGGGTGATGTGTTTATCAGCGTATGCATGTTTGTTATTTTATTTATTAGTTGTGTTGTAGGTGACGTTTCGTGCCAACGTTGCAGTCGTCGTGGTCGTAGCCTCTTCATAGTTAGCAAACTATGAAGAGGCTGCGAAAAACATCTCAGACAACTCGGCGAGGATTATTTTTACAGTTTTTCTAACACATTTTTTTATATGATCGTAAAAGACGAAGTCCTCATAGGCTACGGCTATTACGTGAAATCCAAAATTATCCCAATTTTAGAATCGGCGAAACTTAATACGAGTACAAACTTTTAAGAAATGTGGAAGTCATAAAAATAAATTCCGAGTAGTACGAGTCAGTTCACTTTAGGAGTAGTATAATTTCCTGATATTTCTAGAAATAAATCTATGGAAACACATATAAAACTGAAATTTTGATCGCGTTATAAAAGCACATTCGGACATGGCGGATAGTTCCAATAATGGCCGGCACGATGCCCGCATTCCTGCAGCTAGCGGCCGCTGCATTGCGGGCGCCGCTTTTTATTTGATTACTTACCTACCTTTCTTTACCTATACCGAGAGAAGACATCCGAAGAAAAATTTTGCCAGCAACGCCCAAAATCAAAAGTCTATTCAGAAATTACACCTTCACAGGTTTTTCAACTCAAATTTTAAATTATGATAATCAACGCTACAAATTACTAAGTAAAACAAGGATTTTATGTGTAGTCAAGACTCGTAGAATGTGTCAAAAAATTATTAAGGATCCAGTGATAACATGAGATTTAAGGCACAGACAAACGCAGTTAAACTGTGGAGCTATGCTAGGAGACTATAATGTAATCTAGCTCTGATACCACTACAATTCAACGTACATAATTTAATAGGTAATTTTGTGACAAAGAACGGATAGGCTTGCATCATATTCGACTTTCCCGAACCGGTGGAAAACTTAATTAACTCTTGAATACTCCTCCTCATTTATTCGTATTTCTCATTGGTGAGGATCGTGGTCATTACGTGGAATGAGACACACGATTTTCTTGGCGATGTAAATAGAGTGGTTTGCCATAAAACATGTGAAATTAATCAATAAAATTATTATACGATGTTGAAAAATAAAGAAACTAAAAGAAACATCCTGTAAACCACCAATTCAATTGTACTTAATTGTGTATATTGCAGTCAATAAAACATTTTTCATTTTTCATCCTCTGTCCACCCCGCCAGGGATAGCGACGTGCCCCCTGCACCGTGGTGCAATGCGGGCTGGATGCGACTTTTTGCGGCGAGACTCGTTTTCGGCGCCGCATCGGGATTCGGGACCAACACGCAACCACACCAATTTATACTTTTACAAGGAATTTTATTTCAGTACGTGTGTTGCCTGACTTATTATGGTTGTCGCAAACAAGCATTTATTCCTTAAGGGTTTGACAAACAAAACGGCCTTCTAGAGATTTTTGTTCCTTGGCGTATTCCTCGTGGAACACACACTCTTGGTCTTTTTTGGACATGTCAAGTGAGGAAAGGTCTAGTTGTTTCTAGAACAGAGTATGCACTAATGTCTGTTTTAACTAGTATGTGATCCTTATGATGTTTTCCTTGCTTCAGACCACCAGTACACTAAAACTATGAATCAGAATGATATACAAACATAAGGAGTAGGTATTCTCATCCAATTCGGGTGCGAATTTTCGATCTCTTGCCATCATCGCCATTATCATTTGTAGAGAGTTTTATATGCAAATTTAATAGCATATCTGTCGCGCGAACTGTGTTTACAAAAGTTGAAAAACCTATATCCAGAGGTCGCTAGCAAGGTGAGTTCTATGAACTTCAGTTCTCAGAATACTAGACAAAAACTGTTTTGGCAAGCTTGCGTGGCTGAAATTAGCATGGGGATTGCAGACGTTTCAAAAAGGAGTGGTGAAATTAACTCAATCTAATTTTGGTAGCACATTACGTTTGCTACGCTACAAACTAATTTTTAAGTCGATTACTTTTTTGAATGGTTGATACGATCTCTTAATTATTTTTACGATTTTAGACATCGCTGAAGATATGATTAAGATCAAACGCTTCAGGCGCCACGAATAAAACGGTGGACATAGAATCAGAAGCAATGATACCTAGTGCTTTAGGAAGCCAAGATCCTCTACCCGTTAATGAGTCTGCTCTAACTCACAGTACTCTCCGTGACTAACAATTCTAGGTATCAGATATTACTACAAAAAAAGTATCAAGTACTTACTGGAAAATTTTGGAAAGTCACAGAAACAGGTCCGAACCATGTTTATCGGCGGAATCGATAAAAAACATTAATATTTACAAAGGGGAACATTAACTAATTCCAAAATATCCCAAATTCGCGACACCCACGTTTATGTAAAACGCAATCACCTGGTAGTCAAAATATTCGAATCTCTGACGCACGGAATACTAAGCATTTTAAAAACGGGACTATGGAAATTTTGGTGAAAATAATCCTAGGATTTTTGTACAACGACTAATCAGCTTTCACTTTTGGAAAAATAAATAAATGGACACAATAACATGGATAAATAAACACTCGAAAGGCCTAGTGGGTCCGATGGACACAAACACAAAAACAAGCACCGCACTGCCACAACCGCAGACAAATAATTGTGAAAACTTGTACAAAAATGGCACTGGGACTCGAACCCAAGGCCTCAAGATAGCCGAGAGGCGTGATGACAACTACGCCACGGAGATCGTCGATACGTATAACTAAAATTAACGTTTTGATAGTGAAGTATAAACTACTTCATCCCATAATTCAATCTCATGCTTTTTATACTGTACCTTCAACAATGGAATAAGAGAATACGAAAATAGAAGTAGTGGAGGTCATTTAAAGATGTATAGATTAAATTGCCTTGAACCCTCTTGTATCAAAAGCAAAGCAGAACTCTAGGACGCTGACGGATGAAACGGTACCATAATCCTAGATGATCAGTCTCATAAAAATACTATGATCAGTCCTGTACCAGACCTGCTAGGACCGCAAGGTATAAACAGAGTAAAAAATGTGTCACCACATTCAGAAGACCTACTTGTGCAGGCACCCTAAGGTCAACGATATACAGCGTGTTGTAAACAAGTAGTCCAATGTCAGAGGTGTGACGCGATTTTATCCCGATATCCACAACTGAATCATTCATGGCTTACTTTCAAAACAGCTCTGGGGTATTAATAATGCTTTCTATTTGGGACTGTATGGTGATCTGTGTCCGGTGAAGGAAATCGCGAGAAAACACGCATTCTTCATGATGATTTATCAGTTTATCAGCTCAGGCAATGGCAAACCATTTCATAAACATTGCAAAGAAATTTGGGCTGTAAAGTTGGGGTTGTTCCAAGTAATGGTTCCCAGACATGAGGAATACACCTGTTTTTTGTCCACGATCTACTTAAGGATTGTAGAATGAGAAGATATTTTGGGCTAGTTCACACATAAAATTAGAATGGATGAAGATTATTACTACTTAAAATATAAAACATGACTAAATAAATTTTCCGGCGCAAGTACCATTACAGATTTTTATCTTCAGTTTACTCGACCTATCAACAACCAATTTCGACTTATCACAAATCTAAAATGCAAATCGTGGTTACGTCTATCTAATAATATTTGCTTTCGGACTGATAACGGCTCCGAATGTGGACAAACAAGGACACTCGACGGGTCGTTGACCCCGATGCAGTCTAATTCCGGCAAGTGCAGCGATCCGTCTAAATGGTCACGAAAAAATGCTACGTTTAAAATTGTCTCTGGCCGAAAAGGGGTATTAGTCACTCGAGTACTATTGGAGAAGAACAGGGAATTGGAAAATGGGATTGCCAGCCTAAATCCAATTTGAAGAATTCAAATAGATATTTTAGATAAGATAACAAAACTACAAATACAGAACATACACGATAAAATTCCTCATGTACTACGTATACACAAACGTATTGCAAAAATGGTAAATCAGAAATTGAAAATTGTTATTGAAAATAACGAACTATTATCACGACATAAAGGTGCAAGTTGCATAACTTGTTAACCTTGTTAACTGCAAGTACATAGCAAAATAAAATTAATAATAACAGCGTAAAACAACAACATTAGCATTTTCATCGACACGTAAGCCACTCGATACTGTAACAGGAGCCTTGCTTGCCTCAGCCAAATGCACACGGAGATTGGCCGAGAGCCAGCCATTTTCAAAACGCCGAGTTTCAGCCTAATCTTTAAATGGAGCTGAAACTGGGCGCTCTAGAAAAAGTCCAGTTTCGTTCGGACCGTTTCACATTTATGTGCACAACAAATAGAGAACATAAACCGGTAAATTGCTTTTGCGGTTTCCTGCCTTTTCCTAGAGTCCTGAGCGCGCACTTTTACTGCGACAAGGATTTTATATCGCGCTCGTAGAACTTTTGTTATAGAAATGGTAATTAAAAAGTTATTGACGACTGCCGTAATAGTGTTTACGCTATTTGCCATTCCGATGATTCTGAGTTCTGTTACCTATTTCTTTTGATTTGGTTACGTGGTTTGGCCTTGATCCTTTTCTATTAAACGACCAATAATTGTAATCGTATTCCCGAAATCGGCACTTTCGATGGAATTTTCATCACGAGAGTTTAAGGGAGCACAAGATCCATCTATTTAGAAACACTTGTATAGAACTCTCTTGTTATCTTAAGATATTAAGATAGAAATATAATTCCGGACGCGACAATCATATTTCAAGGAAAACTCGAAGTCATTTATTAAATCTAAAGTAAATTATATTTAAGTTGATTTAAGGCGAGCACATTTTCTGAAAATGTTTCCAATCGACTCGGTAACTCAATAACAAGAATTCCAAATTAAATCAACCCTACCTCATCGCAAAGTCACCTTCAAAACCCACCTAGAAACAGGTCCTTTGGGTCCTTTATACATACTTTATTAGATATCTCAGTCTACATTTCAAGACAAACACGTAAAGCCTAGACGTTTTAATTATCTGAATTGCAGGAAGACACAGTTCGTTTAAGAAAATTGTTAAGAGCAGAGAGTAGATTTCCATTACACCCCGTTACTAATATTTGAGGTATTTCTCTCGGAGCACATTCAAATTGCAATGTTTCAAACAGCACCTAGATATGCCAATTAAGCACCTAGGTATAAATATATTATCATATAAGAAAAAAGTTGACACGTTCGCGAAATATGGAAGCAATAAAAAGACTCAGAAATTAGTGCAGTGAGTTGCTTATTGTTGCTTACGTAAAGAAATAAAAATAGCGGAGTAAAGAGTAGATTAAAGTCCTTCAGTATTCTTCAATGGCATGAAATAACTAAATCTTGTAAAACCAGTAGGCCATGGCACAACCACAACCGCAACATATTCCTCTTTTGGTTTATTTTATCGATCCTGTAACTATAAATATAAATAATCTTTATAAAAATACTGCGACTGTCTTGCAGTTATCAGATTTAGGCTTTAAGCCAGTGTACGGTCTGTCTCCACAACACAAACCTAGCTTCACCAAGAACAAAGTTCAACAATCGCAAGATCCCGTGACCCCCAAATCGGGGCAAAACGAGCAGTGGGAACGGGAACTCGAGTTTGTTCACCTCTCCTGGGCAAAGGCGAATAAAAGTGACATTGCGGGCGCCCTTAGAACATAGCCTGCTCATTTGGCGTTCTGGGGACTTATTTGTTTAGATCAGATTGTATTAGGCTATACAATTTGGGCTATACAAATAATAATTCGTCTCGAACCCTACCTGACTGAAGCCGCCATTGTTTGAGTCTTTTAGCACAAAGGAAGTGATTATAATGGTTAAAGGTGAGGTGATAAAAGGTTAGGGTTTGAAATTCAAGTTTAGGAAGAATAGGGCGTAGGACGGCTTGTAAAAAGGAAAAAAAACTAATAGGACATGATTAGGATAGGATTGGACTGTCAGATCAGTTCAGGGTAGACAAGGATAGAACAGAATAGATAAAGATACACCAAGATATTTTTTTGTATGAAAAATATTGATCGGTTTTAGGTGATATCAACACGATTCAAATAGGTGCTCTGAGATGAGAGGAATACCTCAACATTTCTACACAAGACCTATGACTACTGGATATGCATATTATAACATAGGACTATTTAATAATAACTAGTCTATTAATAATGAATATAGACGATCTCATTTGTCTAAGTCCAATACATTAATATCCGGGACCTATAGAAGACATCTATCAATCTAGACGCAGCTAACTGGCTAAGAGGACTGAATGTTGACTTATAAAAATAATGAAATGTATCCGCCTATTCTATAGGACTGCCATGCGACTAAATAAATAAAATTTGTCTAAGTATGTACCCCCAAAAGTCCTCACATATTAACCTATAGTACCAGTGTCATTAGTCTAATGTCCCCAAGTTGGCGGGACATTTCCCTGGCTACTTGTCTCCTTCACTATGTATTACGTGGGAAATGTAAAACGCTCATTTATATTCACGCAACTTCTTTGAAATTTTAAGTCATTATCCAATTTAAACAATGTTTGTGACGTAATGGACAATACAAACATAGAAACACGAAAACACACAAAGAAATGCAGAATAATATCTAGTAAATTATGGCAAATCTTTAACTAATATTATAAATGCGACAGTGAGTTACTTTGTATGTTTGTTTATTTATTTGTTTGTTGCCTCTTCACGCTTTATCTAATGAACCAATCTTCCTGAAATTTCGCATACACTTAGTTCCCGTGGTAAATTCACACTGGCAAAGCCGCGGGCAAGTCTATGATTTTGAGGAAAGTCGCGGAGGACGAACGGAAGTTGACATAATACCTAGGTATATGAAAGAAATTTACCAAATGGTGTACTTATCGGTCGGTTACCGCCTTGCGGCACGACCTCTCGCTTATCGTGCGTGCCGACGACCGATACGTGGGGCGATCCGTCATCCGTCTCCGGCTTGTCTTAACGTTACGATTTTGTAATTTTCGACATCTTTAACGTAACGGAAGTTTTATTTTTAAACTTGATTTCTTCCGCATTATCTTTTGGGAAAAGTACTCTTACCTTGGATGAACGGTTTATTTCTCTATTTTATTTTTTGTTTATTGGTAAACCAACAGCGTAATATAGTAACTTATTAATACAAAGGGGTTTGGGTAATTTTGTTCGGGACTTGGCATGATTTTTTTTTTCAGCGGCCACTAACTAATTTACTTTCTAAAAATAGTCCTATAATTAAGAATGACAACCAAAAAAAGATTTTTGATGTAAACTATATCGAAGCCAAGATATCGGGTTCCAAAAATAAATAAAAATATATGACAATTACGTCATCTAAGTATACGTAATAAGTCACGTTTTATGGTAAATATGCTTTCTATTAACAATTTGATCCTGCCCATCACGCTGCAGGACGTGAAACGAGGTTCGGGACAAATACCCGTCACGCCGCAACGCGTGATGGTTCCGTAGAACATTATATGTATGTATAAGGTAACTGACAATAGGCCTCAGACTGAGGTCTTATTTTTCTGTGGGCAGTCAAGCTGTTGAGGATCTCTCATGTCATTTATAGAAGGGAAACATAAATAAAATGCAAGAAAAATATTAAATTAATCATTTATTACATACTTAATATATACAAATATTAAGATGATATAATAAGGTACAAGTAAAACATTTGTATCAGTCACTTTCTCGGTCATCATATCTTTCATTTTCTTGGTCATGTCGTATTATGATATCTAAGAACTGGGCTGGGGAGACAGATCATCTTGCTATCTGCCCCACCCCAGGAACCAAATAATAGACATAATATGGGAACAACAGCCCAAGGTCCGTTTTCCGACGATACATGAGCAATAATGCCCTAAGATGGCGTCTATTCCCTGTAATTCTCTCTCTACTAAAATATATACATAATAAACTCTGTTATTCATATGTCGCGATTGAATTCTACCTCTCAGCAGCCACGGATCATTATAATCTAGGTTCTGTGTTCTAAAATCTTCCAAACGGGGCTCTTTGTATATTTCAATTATATATGATCCGTTTTTGATATGCCATAATAGCTTCGAGCTTGCAGTATTTGGTAAGTCCCTAGCGCATAAATAATAAGTTCGTCCATACTTAAAATGGGGAACTCATTAAGACCTAATGAGGCTGCATCTATGGACTCAAAACGAGCCCATCTACGGTTGAGATTATTTTCTAAAACATACTCACTGAGTCGGTTCCTGTCATCGTCACTTCGCGCTATTTTATCTATAATTTCATTTACTAAGCGATGGTCGGTTAAAGGTACACCATAGGCATTTAATAATGCCGCTGCAATTTTTATCTCTTCTAGTAAATGCGGTGCAGCTAAATAAAAAATTGATGACGCAATTGCCGAAATTGATTTTTTAATCTTCCATTTACAGTTTCTACTACCCAACGTCATAAAGTGACTTTCCTGGAATCATTGGCTTGTCGCACACTGAGCTGGTTTTCGTTTGCGTCTTTTGAACTTGGCATATATGTTGTGTATCCATAAGACTCTACTTCTTCAATGCAATCTCGGAAACCTCTATCTAAGATGAGAACATCATTTTCATGAAAATCCCAATGAAATGGATCAGTTTGACTAGTCATTATCTGAGATAAAATACGAGCGTCAGAAATAGTGGCTTCATACAACCCATAAACGTCAACAATATGACCATCAGGGCAAACAAATAAAAAAGATATCACTAAATGACGAAACTTGTGAAGACTGTATGATTTTCTTTGAACTACATTGTATTTATACTAAGTAATGTACCTATTTAGTTCACTTTTTTGTTATTTGGATTTGCCTTCCAAGCATTCCGAATGTGAAGCGTTAGAATTATAGTCAGATGTTTTAGGCGGCTTGAAGGCATCTAATGATTGTACCCTGAACATGGAATTACTGAACGTGCTGTCCGAAGCTCGGTGGAACTCGACATTGTGCCATTTTTTGTGCCACTTTGGTCACCCATCTAAATGGGGACCGCGGCAGTGGGTGCTTTACTTACGTAAGTACTTATGACGCTCTATAGTTATTATACACCTAGTTTACCACCTACCTGCATTAATTCTTTGATAATAATGGTTGTAGCGTTGGGTTTATATAACAATAAATCGAAGATAATGTTCTGAAATAGCGTAATATTACCGATTTTTGTTTTCAAATATCTCAGCTCCGATACACTTTAGACAAAAACGGCCATAGAAAAAAATGATCGTCTCAATATGTTCTATTAAATGAACCAACTTTCATCGGTGGCCGCAAGTTTTGAAAATCATGCCACTTTTACCCAAACCCCTTTGACATAGATTTATAACTAAGGCCTTTATGTACAAATTGGTCTTTATTACATTTCGAATAGTCTTTTGCTAACTAAATCATATTTGCCTATTTTTTCGGACGATTATAATAGTGAAATAAATAGTACTAACTATATTACAACTACATTATATTACAATGTAAATAATATGAACAATAACAAGGTAATGCCACAAAATTCTACGAAAATGATAGGACGGAACGGTCTGTGTGGTCTATGACTGTTTAGTTATGTTGTAAATAATACATACATATTAATTACATATTGGAATTTCATAGGTCATATAAACACTATATTTTAAGAAGTTGCAAATATGACTATATTACCTTTATTATAGTTAGATTAGCTATGCCCTTGAGCTTTGCTCTTGTGAAAATTTCAGTATTCTGGCTAGTGTCAGCGTTGATTACCGCGTTCAAAAAAACATAAAATCAAATTTTATTATATTAAGTAGTATTTCTACATATAGCTATGTTTCAAGATTAGCACTTACAAAGGCACCTAAGTGCTATAATTACGCTATTATTAGGTGGTTCGACTTCGACCGGGCCATTCCGAGTGCAATACAATATCTAAGGCGCTGGACAGACAGAAAACACGGGGCGTACGTAGACGAGTAAGCATCAAGTCTGCGCCCGATCTGTTCTTCTCGATATACTCTGCGTCCCGACGCTTCTTTACATTTTGTATGAAAGAGACGCGGAAGAGACATATTATTATGTCCACGCCACGTCTTCGTCTTGTCTTTTCTGTCTGCCCAGCGCCTATGATATGCACCCACTTAAACAAAGAATATAAAATAAAAATGAAAAAAAAAATGAAAATGAACGAACGCTTCCATACATAAATTCAAATAAACCGTTTGGCAGCCATGACGCCATCTTTTTTTTCATGAAGTTCGGCACAAATATCAAAATTAGTTTTTATTTTCTCGATACCATAATAAATAAACACAAATATAGCCGGCGCCTTTGTACCTAGATATTTAAATCAATGGTGGGATTTTTTTAATGTTTTTGTCATGGATCTCCTAATTGCAGTTTCGCAGAAGGACCATGTTGACACTAGACGGTATTATGCGTTTCCGTTTTAGACATTTTTTATTCGATGGAATGTTGGGAGTGGAAGATTACGGCATAAGTTGATAATAAAAGGCTAATATTGCTTGTTATAAAAATAAGAACGTGCTCACAGTTACACAAATAAAAATACATAACTAGCTGCGCCCCGTAGTTCCGCTCCCGTGCGAATTTTGGGATAAAAAATACTATGTGTGTTATTCCAGCTTTCATGCTACCTGTGTACGAAATTTCATCAAAATCCGTCCAGTACTTTTTGTTGAAAGAGTAAAAAACACAAACTTGACGAATGTCCTAAAAATAGGCAAAACAAACTAGGCAATTTTGCTTCGTGCAATATAGGAAACATACCGATAAATAGGTTATTTAGGAAAACGAATAGACATCCCTAATTTGATACTGAAAGGCATTTAATTTGTCGAAGCTATACAGCGACCTTTGAAAAAGATCCTAAAATCGAAAATCTAAATTCGTAATTCATCAACAATATATCATCATCAAAATTAAGGCTCTTGTCGGTGGAGTTTCTTCTCTCTCTCCATTGCTGTTTCACTTCTTTTTTTTATAGTATACGCTTTTGCCCGCGGCATTGCCCGCGTAAATTTCCCATGAGAACAGTGCTTTTTCCCGGGGTGAAAGGTAGCATATGTCCTTCTCAGTACTTCTACCTACGTGTATGCGAAATTTCAGGAAGGTTGGTTCAGTAGATAAAACGTGAAGAGGTAACAAACAAACTCACTTTCGCACTTTATAATATTAGTTAGGACTAGGCCAAACGAGCATGCGGGTTGCCTGATGGTAATCACTGCAGTCCATAGACAACGACGACTTCACGATACCACAGGGCGGGCGCTTCATAGAAACGGCGCGTCAAATATGCCTACTACTACTACAAATGAAACTGTATATCCATGACGTCAGTAACACGTCAATGTGTGCGTTTTCATAGTCGAACGTCCCACAGTTACACAAGAGCGGGGGAGAAGTGCGGAAGGAGCGGGGGCGTGCCATATTGCGGGAGGGGCAGGGAGTTTCCTTTCTGTACGTAGTACTAATATTAATTCTGTGACGATGCTAAACAAAATAACGACCAAACGTAAACAAATGAGAATGCTGCTCACACACTACTCTCATTCACAAGTCACTAGTCTCACTATGACGACGACCGGGAGATTTTATCTGATGGAATATATCTGATAGTGTATTCGGGAATAATTCTGCATTTCATATTCAAGTCGTATCACAAACCACACATTATTAACTCGTAAAAAGACACTGGACTGGTATTAAATTATGTTGCGTTTATGGATCTGTCCTCTTTAGTGCATTTTGAGTGTTTATTTTCTATAAAAGGAATTCCACAAATTTGAAAAGGTGTAGTTAAATATAAATGTCCGTTGAAAACTTTCTTTAAGTATATTAATGTGCGGTATGAGAAGAAATTATGAAATTCTTATATTTTATAACTACGAGTAGTTTCAATTGCGTACATATGTATTACAAGGAATACTTCGAGTAATGCTGATTCATTTCTGAGCGGGACTCACAAGACACAGGTTTTATAAAACTTAATTGGTGAGTCCCTGCATGCAACCTATGTATTATGAATTAAGTTTAAAGAATAAAGAATTTTTGAATTTTGTATTTCTTATTTCCTTACATTTTAACCCGTGTGGTTCCCGGGTTAGAATAGGACCACTCCATTTCATTCCATGGATGTCGTAAGAGGCGACTAAGGGAAATGCTTCCGATGGGCAGCAGCGTCGGAAGCTCACAAAGCCAAAAAAAACTGCGCTCGCCAACCCGCCTGCCAAGCGTGGTGAGTATGGCAAATCCCCCCAAAATCTTGGGGGAGACCTTTATCCAGCAGTGGATATTTTGCGGTTGTAATGATTTCCTTACATTTTAGCACTGCCTATAAACATAAATGTCTATCCAGTACATTAAGGTATGAAAATATAAATTAAATTATGAATCTCTAACGAAATTTAAAAACGAAACTCCCTAAAAATCAAAACACGGCATGCGGGCGTTTCGTTCCACATCAAGCACTCGGGTTAATCTAGCAATAGAAAAAATACAAGCGCACCCCACGGGCGTGCGTATACGGGAATATGTCGGATGACGCCACAGACATTAAGTCATTAATACACGGTATTATTTATCTGCCCGCATGGGACACGCGACTCCGAAATCGGACCCTGTATCACCCCATATAAGCTTGGAGTGGACTTGTGTGGGCACGTTTTGGACAAATGAGCTAGATACTAGCTGTTGCCCAGGGGTTTCGATAGATCTTTCTCTATATAAAACAGCCCTATATCTTAAAGAAGATTTATTCTAGCCAAAACACCACATTTTACATCATTCCATTCAAGTAAGCATGATTAATTAACACCTTATCCTACCAATAATATAGAGGCGAAAGTTAATGAGAATATTGTGAATTAGACAGACAATTTAATGTAGATGTCGTCGCCCGATCGTTGTATTGGCCAGATCGTGATATGCCCGGGCACATCGAGATACGCCGGCACTTCATGATCTGGCCATTCTACACCGGCCATATCGTTCGACGATCAACGTTTGACGACATTATCTACTCATTACTTAACTTAAAATCTATCGATTATTATTGAAACTTTTTTAGGTCAATTTTCAGAATATAAAAAACTACAAACGAAAACCGAACAAAACTTTTTTAAAATGTAGTTTTTAAGTATGGAAACCCGTCGTCGTTTTTTGTCCGTCAGTCTGTCTGTTTATCCGACAACCACTTATGTAATTATTATTTTTTATTGATAACAACGTACAAAAGTGATAATATCAACAACGCAACTGTTAATTTGGTCCAATTTCGGCGCCATTAAAGATTATTTCGGTAGAAAGCAGTAATTAAGTGAGTCACAGCCCCTATAACAAAAATTGCAACTTATTATGTGGGCAGTTTGTAATTCGCCGACTTTCGTGGGGGTTGATTGGGGTGAAATATGATTTGGAATGCGATAAAGGTTAGTTCTGTATTAAACAATGGTTTATAATGATTGTTTTGTTACTAAATTCAAATTGAACATGTATGGCTTGTAAAAAGCACGATATGCGATATTCGATGATAGGCACCTTAATATTAACCTCAACAAATAACGAAAAAGGTTTATAACGCGTTTTCCCTTTATAAAAATCCCGTGTTCGCCCCACATTCTACGTCTGTTTTGCCCCAATGACAATGCCGTTTGGGACAAAACAGGCACCTCCTCTTCTTCTCACACCTCCGTTCCGAAAAGTCTAAAACCCAGAAGTTTAACCGTAAACAAAACAGTCAATTATCCGCAAATACCACCACGATTTACTTGTTTTTCGCCTAATTATGTCAAACCAAAATCGAATACAATTGTAAAGGTGAATGTATACCGAATAGAAGGACTCGAAGGACGAATAGCCAAAAAAGGAAGCGAATCGTGTGAAATTGAATCGACAATCAGAATTTCGAGGCATACGGATTTCGATGATTAATCCTGCATTATCTCTTGGTCCACTGCTGGACAAAGGCCTCCCCCAAGGATTTCCATAACGACCGGTCCTGCGCTGCCCGCATCCATGCGCAACCCGCGACCTTCACCAGGTCGTCGGTCCACCGAGTGGGAGGCCTGCCAACACTACGTTTTCCGATTCGTGGTCGCCACTCGAGAACTTTTCTGCCCCAACGGCTTTCTCGTCTTTCGGCTGAGAGAAGAAGAGAAGAAGAAGAAGATCTCTTGGTATATTAAAAACTAGCTATCATGCCTCGCGGCTTCGGCCTCGTGGGAATTTCTGGATACATAGCCTATAGCCTTCCTTTAATATACACAAAAATATTTTTTCAAATCGTCCTGGTAGTTCTAGATATAAGTGCATTCTAACAAACTATTCTGAATTGATAAGGCCATATTTACACTTATCACCAATTATATATTAGGTACTAGCTTTTGCCCGCGGCTTCGCCCGCGTGAATTTCCCACGGGAACAGTGCTTTTTCCCGGGATAAAAAGTAGCCTATGTGCTATTCCAGGTCATTATCTGCCTCTGTACCAAATTTCATCGAAATCCGTCCAGTAGATTTTGCGTGATTGAGTAACAAACATCCTCACAAACTCACAAATTCACAAACTCACAAACTCACAAACTCACATCCAAACTTTCGCATTTATAATATTAGTATGGATATCACCAATTTAAATCGTCACGAGTATTGTTTCTCGCTTTGAGTTTTACCATTTTTCGTCTAATCTGCTTGTAATAAAATATGACAAATATAAAAAAAAAAATTGTCATGTTTCAAAACAATGTTTTAATAAATAATACATTTTAGTATTGAAGCCAGACCAGCAATGTATTGACTCGGCGGCACTCAGCAACCCACCATCGAACTAGGAATAAACCTGTATCTCGAATGGTAGGTAGCCTTGTGACGGAGCCGCAGACACGACTGTGAGTAGGTGGCTTGACTTATGTACTAATTGAATATAATTTCATAAGCAAGTTATTTTTAACGAAACGACTGAAATTTTCGTGCTGCGTTATTATTTGTAGAATCATAAGATCTGTCCCGAAAAATTAAATGCTCGTCGCGTTTTCTACTTATGTTTTTTGGAAATATTTTTGAAATGAAAATAGTTACGACTATTCCACGAACGAACATACGCAGAATAGAAATAGCACACGCTATGTTATTAGCATAATTCCATAGCATTGTGGTAAGTCAACAAAAGATTTCGTGCAACCTTCGCCGTAAATGCGCCTATTTTTACTGCACTATGAATTAGAGCATTGCCGAAATTGCGTCCACGCCGCGAACAGAGTAATCAAAACTATAGAGTCAAAGTTACTTCACCAAACTTGACTGCTTTAGAGAGTTCGTGTAGAATGCCATTCAGTATCTATAAATAGTCCGAAAACAATATTCTTCTTCTTCTTATTAGCGAGTCGAAATGGCATCTAAAACAATATTAAAATCGTATAACAAGTAAATCCTTGTGTAAGTAATAAACAAGATTATATTGTTTGAATTTAAATTGTTTGCGTTAGTCTGTGACGTGTCTTACCATGGTTTCTGACACACCAGAATCATATTATGAGGTACCTAGTCTTAATTCATATATACATTATTGTATTTTCTTTTAAATCTTTCTTTTTTTTATTTTGTATACCTACATCATTATGAAGGTATACAAGATTGTAAGAAAAATAAATTTTTTACTAAAGCTTGTACTCTGCGTTAACTCTGTATCTAAACTATGCGTCACTACACTAACAAGAATTTCATTTACTTTGGTGAATCAGGTCTGTGAAGAATGTTTATGATTTGTGCGTGTGAACCGACTGACCGTTGCTACGATTGTTATATTTTTAACCGATGCCTACTCCACAAACCTGCTCTGGTTTCCTGATGTACAGCCGAGATGAAAGGAAAATGGCGTATTAATGTCTCCGGAGGAACGCGTAGTTGTAAATGTAACATATGGATGTTACACACCCACCTTTGCGCCATTAGAGAATGGAAGATTTGGTGTCACTGAAGATTTTTTTAAATATTTTGTCTTCTTGGATATTGATTTAAGACGTTCTCTGGTTGTGGTGGTGTTAAAGTTGTAATGAACCAAGAACGTCGAATTCCTACTTAGGTTAGCAAAGGATTTTTTTTTTTCAGATTTACCTGGCGCTTTGAAGTTATAAATATAACAACGTGGAACTAGTATCTCACAAATAAGGAAGCTTACTTTGGGGCAAGGTTAATCTGTTTGATCCCTTCCGATTCCTCGAAACAAGATAGGGAAATTCATATTTTGCAGACCGCTTACTACAGATAATTTAGTCTTGTATTTGATCCTCTAAAAACGCTTATTAAAAATAGAAGCGCCATCGACAACGGCAGCTCCAATTTGTCCGGGATTTCAATACATTATCTATTGTGCGCACACGCTCCGCCAGTCTTAAAAGGATCATTAAAAATGCAGCCATTAGTCACACATGACAGAAAAATGTGTGACTGTAATGTGACACATACAATAGTCACTTGTTTGGTTTTCACGCGTGGCGAACTTTATACAGATTGCGGATTGCAATACATTAATCATGGTAAACATAATGGTTGCTAAATCCACTACTTATCGGTGGTTTAGTTGAGAATGTGGTGTAAGTGAAAGGGTGGTAGTTACAAGAGTAGCGATATAAGAGGACCAAAAAATTGCGATCTGTGAGGTTCTAGCGTGTTGTAACTGTTGTAAGAATGGAATGGAGCGTGTTGTAGGGATGGTTGTGTAGTTGTAAGAATGGAAATTAAAGAATCCTTTGGGTCATTGATATATGTATGAGATTTTGTACAACATCGCTTGTATTTACTTAGGCCTTCGTGTTACTCTTCCGTTCTTTTTCTCTAAATCACTCCCACTGATTGCAGGTTGGCGAGATGAAAGATGTTACATGATGTTATCTGACTACTAGCGTTAGATTTCAGGAGCATTTTTTCTACGATTAGCGTAAATTACGTTCTAATGGCCAAGTGGCCATGACTGAGCAAAGTCAAAGTCATTTTTTTTTATTGAAACTTGGCCTTCAAAGAAGGCTCTTTTTCACGTCGATAACTAATTATTTAATCATAATATATTATGTCTCAAAGCTACAAACTACTAGCATTTCGGAACGACCACTGCTGAGAAGAAATGCCGAAACAAACTCATGAAACAGTCTTGGTCGCCTAACATGCCAGAGGGGCTATTTATTAACTTTATACATACACTAGATTGTGTACAGTCAAAAATAAAATATAAGAAAAAAAAATAATATAATAAAACATGTTATGTTTGTGATCAAGTAACCACAATAAATTGGTTAAGAACAAAAAATAAAAATAAAATTCGAATCAGGATCAAAGCAGGATCCCCCTGGCAACACCCGTTCACGAGTTGACGCTTTTGAGCTTAGCGGATAGGAGCAAATAAAATCGCTTCAGTCTGTATATCGTGCCCACCCCGCCATTCCAGGATCCTGTTTTGCCCCTTAGAAAGAGGCCTAGTGACAAATGATGTACAAAATTGGAAAAAAAATCCCTGCCATTGTCGACATAACCGGGAATTCTGTCACTAATAGTTTAACGGATTTTTTTTACACAATTCGCCTTTGCTTTAACATAGCGCCATGAGCCTAAATAGTATTAGTGCTGAATATTCATCAGTTTTTTGTCCTACGTCTGGCTGGGTGGCGTTATCGACTGTGGAAATTATTCAATAGTTTCTTATTTTACTTTTACATTAACATTTGAATGGGATTTTAGGTATATGACACAATGACAAAATATTTTTAATTTTTTACATCAGTTATTATCATTATACAAGTCATCTGATTTATTTGTTTCAGAGATATACTAAATTACATTTATTGATGCAAAAAAGATATACCTAAAGAAACACAACTACATAAAAAGGATTTACCTTATAAAAATTACCAGATATGTATCCTACACCACGCAGTGAATGCCAGCATGACAGGAGTAAGTAACAATAAGGCTTATAGGTCATATTGCGTTGACCCCAGATGATAGGACAAGGTAAGGAATAGGATGATAATGAATATGTATCCTACATAACACCTGCCCCATTCCGCTCGTGGTAATAACTTGATACTATCCTCATAAATAAAACAAACACTACTTAAAAACCAGTGAAATGCGCGCTTAAACTCACCTTCACTCAAAAAATCTTTTGTAAGGAAAAATAAAGAGAAATCTCAGGAACAGTGAGTAGGCCGTATAGACGGACCGACACATTTGCATGACTATTGTTAACGATGATTAATCATTGATTTCCAACGGTTAAGTTCTTGAATTTATTATGTATAAGAAACACCCACGGACATACAGTTTTGTTATCTAAAATGGACGTACCTTTTAGACAATGGTACTAATTTATGAACAAAGTTTTGTCAGGTGACTTTTTTTGTTGTAAAGGAAAAAATCACGAGGTTCCAGATTTTTTAATCTAAATACTTTGGTATTACAACTTACGTTAAATATTTTCCAAATTGAAATATTTTTAGACAGCTTGAAACATCTGACAATTTTCGAAGCACTGCAGAATTTCTGCAACAACACTCCTCATATGCTGCCAAATGTGTCTATATCCCCACATATGCTTGTATAAAGGGGATTTTTCCCCGAAACACTGCGTCAAATCAGTGAAAATTATGTCTAGTACATGTGTGCGCTGCCAAAAAGCTGGCCACACTGAATACTTTATGCGGCTGGAGGTATAAAATAAGATTTATTTATTCACTGCGGCCGCAACCGGACCGAATGCAGATGCCGAAATGAAAGAACAGAGGATAAAATGTACAAACACGAACATTGATACAAATATAGACACGAGAAAAATAAATATTAAATAAATCGTACAAAATAAAAGCAATTTGTATTAAGCTTTTAAACCATCAAATACAATTTATTGAATAGAACTCCAAATAAAATTAATTCATATCAATGACACTGTAATTTACATAAGAACAAAAATAACACTTTACTCTTTACTTTAACTAAGAATTAAAATATTTCACTGTTTTTTAAGCGCTTAAGATAATTTTACGAACAAAAATTAATAATTTCGGGGAACCCTGGGAAGGGAACTTTTCTACTAGGATCCGCGGAACCCACTTTAGGAAACGCTGAATATTCTTAAATGGATTGGTCCATAAAGGTGATTGATATTACAAGTCTTGGACTCTGTAGATTATTTCCCTCTACAATGGGAGGGCGCGATTAAAAAAAGAATAGCATTTAAAATTCTGGTTTTCTTTTACTATAAAATTAAGAACAATGGCATGGACAAAGGCTTAACTTGGTGTCGGGGGGTGAGATTTGGGGTCATTGACTTCTGACTCCAAAGGTGCCTTACCATATTGGTAAGTGACCCTTTGATTACTACAGATTTTTTCAGGAAGTTTTGATGAAATTAGCAACTTCTTAAGCTACATTTCTTTTTCTTAAGAGATTGAGCGGTTGAATCGACACCTTGGTATTCAGAGTTTCTAAACCGCCTGACACTCTGGCGTAATAAAAAAAAAAATCATACCTACATACTCAGTTAATAATGCTAATGCAGTAACTAATGCATTACGAAAATAAGAGAGAGATAGAGAGAAGGTAACTTCCTTTTAAATAAACATAACAATTTAATTTACGGATACCTGTTCGACGCTGGGACTACACGAGAACAACTACACAAAACGCAGTAAAGAAAATAATTGTGTAGTAAATAATTTTAAGTGATATCTCTTGGAACAAAGCATGCAAAATACAGGATGATCATATTTTTTTTTATTGCGAAGGACTTTTTAACGCCCGTAATAAAATGGCGGTGTAAAAATTTCGCGCCAAAGTCACGTTCTGACGCCGTGGCTGGATGCAAAAAGCAATATTTTTCCTTTTAGCAGCGAGCCTTCGGAGATCGTCGGTTATTTTCGTAATGGCATATCTAAATAATGCCTAAGACTTTGAACAAGCAAAGTTTGCACATAAGATACTTTCCGGAAAATTTCTTTAGGTTCCCAAGTGACACTAAAAAGCGACGCTCATACGAGCAATGAAACATGAAAGACTTAAAATTATAATCTTGAAGGTTTAACCGAAAAAACTGTTTTATCAGTTTTTCACACATATTTCATAACAAAATCTATCATTGAACACGTCGTTAAACACAACCTTAAATGCGCCATAAACGAAAACGCCTTGAAACGTATTTACGTACGCACATATACAAATGAACCATAATTATGCGACTACAAAATTGTAAATCGCCCGGCTGAACACATTTCATGAATGATTTGTATTGATTTATGCCACATTCACCCTACGTTTTTGCACCACATTCTATATGTCCTTGACATTTTAAAAGCGGTACGTCACAAAATGTCTCCTGGTCGCAAAATAGCACAAAAATTGATTTATTTTACACTTTCATGTTTTGAATTTCATGGAACATTGTGTACAAAATGAAAAAAATGCGAAACTTTGTCAAAAGGGGGACATTTTGAGAAAAGGCTATTTTGCGAAAGGGACATCATGAGAAAGGGCCATTTTGCGACCAGGGGACATTTTGCAACCTAACGTTTTCTTTTCTAATATAGTGCAATAAAGTATTGATCTATCTTTCTACGGTACGGTATTTGGGCCATGTGTCCGAATCGTCAGCAACTCCGTACGCCATTGAAACAATTATTCCCTCTAGCATAAGGTACTCACTCACATAGGAAGGATGAAGTTTATAGGACTGATACTGACGTTTTGAAATTGAATGAAGGTGGTAAGGAAGATGGCTGCAATATTATAAACATAGACGGAGGAGAAGACAAGGTATATTTTATCGTGATATCTCCATAGGAGCGAAACTCCAGCTACAAATGAACTGCTACAAAATGGTTTTTTCTGCGCTGGGTAAAAGTGGCAAAAATCTTTGTAAATACGTTAGTACAATAGTGTGTTATTACTGCAGCCCCATCATAACTGTGTTGCGTCATTGTAAAATGAACGCTGTGAAACAATAAATAGGGCTCACCTTGCCTGGACCTAACAGTGTGTCAAGGCCTGTTATAGGTTTGTAAAGATGCAACAGCACGACAATTGTCGATAAATTTCAAGTATCTAGTTAAAATTATTAAATTTTAGTATAGAATTTTAAAAACTCAATAAAATTCGTATGTTTATATTTACGGTCGTCGGGAGTAAATTTTTTTACTCTGTTAATATGTAAATGTGTGGTAAAGAGACTTGAATTATCTAAAATAATAATAAACTAAACAATAAAATATGGAAACCAATAAAACACATCTGACTTACCCTTGGAACATTTCTTTAGCCAAAACAAAAGTGTAAAATTACTTTATCGTACTTACCTGTAAAATAGAAAAAAAAAGATTAATTTCTGAATAAATTGGAAACCATATGAAGTAAATAAACATAGAACACATTGGAATGAATGGGAAGAAACGGTTTCTGCTCGGCGAAACTCAACTAAAGATGGGCTTAAGTCCAGCGTACAGCGTGAGATGGGTAAACCCATCTCAGGCTGTGTCGCTGATGTCTAAGAACATGACTCAAGTACGAGACTTTCCGCCGTTTAACAGTAGGCATAAGCGTGCGTTTAAAGCCGCCATACACCAAAAGCGGAGGCGGTGCGGTACCGGGGCGGACCGCTCCGGCAACACAAACAGGCGGCGCGGTACGCGGACCGCCCCGCGCCCCCGCGCCGCTACCGTCACCGCCTGCAATGTGAAGTCTCCCGGACCGCGTCCGCCACGCCTAGCCCAGCCAGATACCGCACCCGCTCCGCCTCCGCCTTTGGTGTGTGGCGGCTTTATGGCGGAATTCGAAATAGAACTGTGAATAAACTATATACTGCAATTTAACTTCATAAAAATATAGCGACAACAGGCATAATTTAGCACTTTCCTTTGCATTGCCTATTTCACACGACACATCCGTCTGGCAGACATATTAATCGTCCGCCAGACATCCGGCCCAGACCGCGTCTGCCGTGAGTGGATTTCGTTATTAATTCATGTGAGCTGCAAGGGCTTGAAACAGGGGAGCTCATGTTCAAAATTTTCACATTAAAAACGAAAATGTTTAAGCGTGATAAAATATGGCAGGTCCGTACAATCTACGCAGATTTCACGGTCTAGACGCAGAATGTTACTCTCGCAAAAATGTCATCGTATAAACTTGTTCGAAAAAGGTAATTTTTTGTACAAGGGTGTATCTATACATATAATAAAACAGTAAAAATATTTTGTCTGTACATTTAGTATTTTTGACTGAAATTGATAGAAGGACACTTAAAAAGAATAATAGAAAGCAAAAAACATTTTTTGGAATTTCTTGTCTGTCTGTCTGTCTGTCTGTCTGTCTGTCTGTCTGTCTGTATGTATGTACGCGTTTCACGCAAAAACTACTGGACGGATTTGAATGAAACTTTTTTTGTTGTATAGCTATTAAGCCTGGGCAACATATAGGCTATAATTGATTTTGATAACTGGAACACCTGATGAAGAACCTTAACAGAACAGCTAAACTATAAGAAATATGGAAATGGTGCCTTAACAAAAGTCGTTCAACCTGATGAGCATTTTCTGATGACGTATAAAAATTGAAGATCTGGAACATCTGATAAAGAACTGCAAGAGACCAGCTACACTATAACATATATGGAAATGGCGCCTTATTAAAAGTCGTTCAACCTGATGAGCATTTTCTGCTGACGTATAAATATTGAAGATCTGGAACATCTGATGAAAAGCTCCAAGAGAGATTTTTCATCTAAGCGAAACTCACGCGGGCGAAGCCGCGGGCGACAGCTAGTGTATTCATATACGCACACATGCTTCATACCACATTTAAAACAAATAATCAATTTAATTCTGCAACTTTAGAGGCAGCTTGAAAAATTTACAGACGATGAAATTAATTTCAACAAAGTCAAAACAAATGAGTATCTCACCCAGATATCCACTGTCTCTTTATGATGAAATCGTAAATTACACCCCTCTTGTTTACAAATACGCCGAATGTATTAAAAATTAATACACGTCAATGACCTGCCAGACAAATCAAAAATAATTCACAATAACTTGGTTAGACAATTCGTTAAAACCAAAGTAAAACAGAGCCGAAAATTCTCAATTTATTCGGAGCGAGCAGCGATTAATACTTTTTGTTTCGATTGGAATGTTAACAATACAATTGGGATCAAATGTTTATGAAGTCTAATTTCTGAGAAAAGCGGTCAAAGAGAATGAAAACTGGCATTATCTCTTAAGATTTATTGATTTTGCAAGATCCGGTCATTATCTTTTAGGATTTATTGATTTTGGAGACCAGGGTTGGCACAAGGACACTCCGCTACTGAATGTCGAAGTATAAAAAGTCGATGCACATTGGTTCTTAAGTATGCGAGTATGATGTACGCCAGTTCTAAAGTAGCCTAATACTACGTATTTCAGTGCTAAATTATACAAGAGCGAAGTATGAACTTTCGATTTAGGGTAGTTCTAAGGAACAGATACACCTTTTTATACATTTTGAATCTAATCAGGAATCCAGTTTGATAACTACTTGAATACTAGTTCACGCTATTCAGTCTTCAAAACTTTATTGGCATCATGGAGACGGAAAAATCGGTATAAAAATATCTTATTTTCTAAGCTAGACTACCCTTCACTTGAATCTGGTTTACAGTTATTGATTTCCCCTTAGCACTATTTCACACTCAACCATGATTTTCTTATAAGCAATATGCTATACAGCTTCTTTGTAAAAAGTAGGGGAGTCAAAAGTCTCCCAAAGCCATTCTGCGAATGTTATTTCAATTTAGTGCTAAACAAGCTCAAAATAATTTTCCTTTCAACGAACTATTTGGGGTGTCTTTTGTCGCCTCTGGCCCAAAAAGATTCAGGGAATCTTTTGAGGTAATTTAGAGGAGGGGAAATGTTGGGGCTATTTCATTTATTAGGTTATTTTAGGTTTCTGGAGTACAAAAGATTTGTCCCATTTGCGCCTCGGAAAGGGCAAGGAGAATTACGAAATAAAATACATTTTGACGTCTTTCTCGGAGTAGACAGAGTCACATTTTCCGAAAAATCTAAATAATAGCATGTTGTGTGCTAAGAAGCCGATTAAAAGGTGGTTTTAAAATACATAGTATCAACTACAATTTATGAATTGTATATTGTTTTATTTAAAAAAAATCATTACTTAGTTAAGTCACTTAAAGTTGTTGCGTGAAAAATTGCGATATAACTATGTAAAACATAAACGGCAACAAACAAAATCACAACCCCCAAAACGAAACGAATAACTATACAAATACACATAAGAAGGATATCACGACACAGCAATATTACGAGCATAAAACAAAATGGGAAAAGAGAAAATACAACGAGTGTGTAACGCGCCTTATTTGCCCATTAATAAAATGGGATAGTTCGGACGTCATAAAGTAAGCCCACTCTGATCCGTCACCATCAGTGATGGGCAACCACCTAGCTGGACTTATTGAAAAAGTCCAGTGTCAGCCCCATAAAATTCATCCTGAAAAGGACCCGATTAGGCCGGATTTTTGTCCACTCGGATATGTCACCATGCCCTTACTGTAATTTGGGACCGCAGATATTACATCTGCAAATTGGTCGTGTTATCTCCCGCCCTCACTGGGGTGACTGCGCGTTTGAAAGAAATAAGGGACAAGTGTGTGTGTTTTATTTGTATTGATTGATTAGCAAAAGGTTGCCCTGGAGTTTAGGACAGGTATGTAGGTCTGCTCTTTATTATTCATAGCATTAATTAAATTTTATTAAAAAATATATATTAAAAGTATATTCACGATTGTCGAACACTAAGGTCACTAAGACCTTAGACACTGGAACGAGATCTAAAAAAAATATTTTCTCAAATTGAAATGTGTAATCAGAATCCCTATGTAAATAAATAACAATTCCAAGACCCTTTGGTCTTCGATATTGGTTTTACATTTTTTTTTATTAAAAGGAAATTACAAATAAGGAAGATACCAGGAAAATAAATTAATGGTAAGTCAAGGAGACCAGCAACTAAAGCCATACAAATATTCGGCAAAAAATCACAAATAGCGGAGAGTTTGGCTTTAAGTCCTAATTTTCTCCAAAGCCATGGAGCGCACACTATTCCCTAGCTAGATCAGTGTAATACGTCTAATAACCTTATTGACATCGCAACATTGCACTATAACTACATCACACGAGCAAGAGGGAAGATGTGTATCCTTACACATTATAAAATGAAGTCTCCCGCCGCGTTTGTCTGTTCGCGATAAACTCAAAAACTACTGAACAAATTTTTAAGCGGTTTTCACCAACGCGGACGGGATGAAAATTTGATGACAAAAAAACGAGCTGAAAATTTGATGCAGTTGCTTCATTGTCCGATGACGGTAGCCGCTAATATCATGATAGTAGGGCATTATTGGGCTTTTCAGAACAGACCCATCCTATAGAGCTCATTTCATTCGCTCTATAGGATGGGTCAGTTCTGAAAAGCCCAATAATGCCCTTATAAATATAATATAGTGTAGATACTAAATTACCTTATGAGATTCGACGATTCCGCACACACAATTTTCAGTAGCAAATAAAAAATTACTGCAATCTAAAATCAGATTGAACTAAATTTATTTCTCGGTACCCAGTAAAAAGTTATGTATAAAAACAACGATATTTTTCAATCCTTATCATTCTTTTAATGACATTCTAATTAATCACTAGAATGAAATTTGTTAAACAAACTCAAAATTTAAAGTTAGACAAAATTTGTCCTGATCCAAAAACAGATGTTCAACGTCATGGCACTCTTTTGCCAAACACTATAAGATGTTTAATTTGTGGACCATCAAACAGTGGGAAGACAAATGTCATAATTGGTCTTCTATTACACGAAAATGGCTTACGCTTTAAAAATGTATATATTTTTTCTAAAACTTTGTACCAACCAAAATATAAATATTTAGAGAATGTATTTAATTTAGTTCCAGAAATTACATTTGCCAAATATCAAAGCAATGAACTTATACTAAGCCCACATGATGCGAAACCATATTCAGTAATAATATTTGACGACGTTGCATGTGAGACCCAAACCAATATTCGTGATTATTTTGCAATGGGAAGGCATAAATTTATAGACTGCTTTTACATAAACCAAACATATTCCAAAATTCCGAAACAGTTGATTAGAGATAATGCAAATCTGCTTGTAACTTTTAAACAGGATGATATAAATTTACGTCACATATATGATGAGCATGTTAACACTGATATGATGTGGACTGACTTCAGAAAAATGTGTTCAACAATATGGAAGGAGCCCTATAACTTCTTGGTAATTAACAAAGATTGTTCGAAAAATAATGGTTGTTACAGAATGAACTTTGATACATACGTGTCCTTTGATAAATAAGTCCATATATAATAAAGGATATCAATAAATTTTGTCATTATAACTTTAATAACACACCTTGTGCAACGTAAGTTTGATTAAAATACAAATATGGAAAAAGAATTAAAATCGCAAATTGTACAGGTAGCAGAAGTTGTTAAAAGAAAATCAAAGATATGCGGTCTTTGGAATCTCACAATGAAAATATTTTAGAAAAAGTATTTAAACCTGTTACGAATCCATTAAATGAAATAATTAATGCAAAAAATTCAATTTCGCTATCAAAAGAACAAACTGATGATGGTATGTGGGAATCGAAACATAGTAGTCCGGAATCATATTTCAATAAAACTCTTAAGAGGAAATCATCAATTAGCCATCAACAAGATAATTCTGATGAAGAAATTGATAATAACGAAGAATTTAATGAAGAAGAAAATATAAATAATTCATCATTTAAAACAACTGTATCTACACAGAGTCCTTCTAAAAGTGATATAGATTGGTCGCTTAGCTCTGAAGTATTTGAAGATGTCCCTTTTGGTGTTCGAAGAGATCGAGGTAAACTTATGATGGGTACATCACGCGTAGATGTACAGGATAATACTATACAAGTAGCGGGTAAGGTGTATGAAATTACACCTGGATTGATGGAACTATTGTTCAAAAAAGTTCCTACTTTAAACTTGATAACAGAAAACGATTGTAAAAAATATAAAACTATGCTATTAGAAACGAATGCTCATCGTCGAGATTATGATCCTAATCAACCAATAAAAACAAATAGGGAGGAAATACTTAAGAATTATTAAACCACTCTTTAAGTTACGTAAGCCTTCAACGTCGTCCGTTTCTAATAGTGTGAGCGAAGGAGAGGGTCTCATTCTTAAAAAGAATTTAAAAAAGGATACTGATTATGTCTACTGGGATGATCCTAATGAACTTGTTGAAAGATTGAAATTACTGATAGCATCCAAAGAAGCTGGTAACACTGGACTTGATAATGAAATAATTTCAATTATAGAAGAATTACGAGAAAGTGGAATTATAAATTGATCTTCAAATAATTAAATGTTTTATTTGAGATTTAGCCCTTAACTCATTCGGATCTCGAAATTAAAATGAATATTGATAAATTTGGTCATCATGTTCATAAACGCTTACGATTGTCAGAAATGCTGGACTTTACTGATAAATATTTAGCTAAAAATCAAAACGGTGACTATGACTTGCAAAAATCACGATTAACTGGTGTGAAACTTCCTGTGACACCAAATGACGTTTCAAGTAAGGAATACGTTGATAATAAAAGCGCTCTTTATATTTCAAAAGATGAAATGGTGAAAATTATGGACACAATAAAAGCAGATATCCAAACTTATTTTACACAGTTAGATACAAAATTTTGTACCAAAGAGTACGTTGAGAAATTAATTCTTAAACCGCAAAATGTCCAAAAAGCAGGTGGTTAATGAAATTCATAAACCAGCACGTAAAAATTTTGATCGACGTTCTGTTATTTTAAAAGGAATAGATGACTTATGGCAAGCGGACTTAATAGATTTGAAATCATTAAAAAAATATAATAATGGGTATGTTTATATATTAGTAGTAATAGATTGTTTTTCGAAATATGCATGGGTATATCCATTGCAATCCAAATCTAAAAAAGAAGTTACTATCGCATTTGATTTTATAATAACAAAGAGCAAACGCATACCAAAAAATTTGCAAACAGATATGGGAACAGAATTCTATAACGAATCGTTTCAAAAACTCATGAGTTATTTAAAAGTCAATCACTATTCATCATATTCAACCAAAAAAGCGTCAATAGTGGAAAGATTAATAAGAACTTTAAAAAGTAAATTATACAAACGTTTTCATTATTACAGTAGCTATAAATGGCTCGACATTTTAGAAAATGTTATAAAAGATTATAATAATACTATACATAAAGTAATTAAATTTAAGCCCTCCGATGTAAACAAAAAAAATGAAAATCAAGTAAGAAATAATATTCTGAAATTTCAACACAAACATGACAATATTTCAACACCTAAATTTAAGAAAGGTGATTTTGTTCGAATAAGTAAATTCAAAGGAAGTTTTGATAAAGGTTATACACCAAATTGGTCAACTGAAATATTTACTGTTAAAAATGTTAATAATACCAATCCAGTTACTTATCATATACAAGATGCAAGAAAACAAGATATATCAGGTTCGTTCTATCAAGAAGAGTTGCAAAAAACAAATCATCCTAATATATATTTGATTGAAAAAGTTATCAGAAAAAAAGGAAACAAGTTATTCGTAAAATGGCTGGGACTTAGCGATAAAGAAAATAGTTGGATCGATAAAAAAACTATTTTGCACTAATATAAAGACAAGAAACTTGATTTTGTGTCACTTTACTCAAAAAGATGCAAGGAGGAGGACTTGTTAATAATATAATAAACCGTCTACCATTTGAGTTACACTTACCGGGGTATAATTATTGTGGACCAGGAACAAAACTAAAAGAACGACTATTACGAGGGGCCAAAGGAATCAACAAATTAGACGAAGCCTGCAAATATTACGATATTGCATACTCAAATTTTTCTGATTTAGACAATCGTCATAAAGCGGACTTAAAGCTAATAAATATGGCTCAAAAGCGATTGAAGTCCAAAGATGCAAGTAAAAGTGAAAAACTAGCATCATGGTTGGTCAGCAAAGTTATGAAAGCTAAAGTTAGAACTGGTGCCGGGGTTAAAACATTTAAAACAATTATTTCCAAAATACGATCAAAGATAAAAAAATTCAAACCAAAAAATAACTTAACTGCTATAAATTATGCTTATAAAGCCGCTAAAAAAATTTGTCCTAAAAAATGTCATATTCGACTGCCTAGAGTTATACCAATTCCAAAGACAGGTGGTATCTTACCTTTGATACCAATTTTTGCTGGTCTGTCTGCGCTCGGAGCTTTGGTTGGTGGTGCAGCTGGCGTAGCCAAAACAATAAATGATTATAAGACAGCTCAACAAAATTTACGAGAGTCTGAACGTCATAACAAAACAATGGAGGCAATTGCTATTGGAAAAGGACTTTATATCAAACCATACAGAAAAGGAAATGGGTTATTTATTAAATCTAAAAAAAACTAATTGGCAGGCTACCCAGACGTGCTCTTACAAATATTGATATCCTCAAACAAGGCAAAAATATTCCATATTTTCGTGGAGTTTATATGAGAGATCAATTGCCTAACAAACCGAAGGCAATAGAGTGCGGTGTTGTTAATTTAGATAGTCATAATTCTGGTGGTACTCACTGGGTAGCCTATGTAAAAGTTAAAGAAGAGTGTGAATACTTTGACAGTTTCGGCGACTTAAAGCCTCCTATTGAGTTGGTTCAATATTTAAAAGGAAACAAAATATACAATTACACTCGTTTTCAAAATTTCGATACTGTTAATTGCGGTCACTTATGTCTTCAATTTTTGCAATCATTTTGGAATAATCAGGATGTATATTAACTTATACCTTTGTGTATGACATCATTTGCACAATGTCATTCACACTGTCTATAACAGGTAACAGCTCTGTGTTATCCACAAACTATTCTCCTACTTTGCAACTCGAAGGAAACTATGAATGCGCTTTATTACACTTTTCTACTTTCAATACTATACCCAATGTCACTAAACTCAATAATAGATTCCATTATGGTGCTGATGAAGTTATAGAAATTCCTGAAGGAACATATGAATTTCAAGACATTTATGATTTTTTGAAATTGAATATAAAAAATTGTGTTATTACATTAAATTGTAACAATAACACCTTAAAAACTACGATTTTTTGTACCAAAAACATACATTTTGAAAAGCAAAATTCTATTGGAAGTTTATTAGGTTATGGTAAAACGGTTTTAAAAAGTAATAAAACGCATGAGTCTCTCCTGCCAATAAACATTTTGTCAACAACTGTGGTGCGAGTAGAATGTGATATAACTAGTGGATCGTACATTAATGGAAAATCGAGCCATATTATTCATGAATTTGCTCCAAACGTACCTCCAGGCTACCGAATAATTGAAATACCAAAAAATACTATTTATTTTCCTGTGAACAGAAATACTATTAATACTATTAATGTACGAATTTTAGACGCGAACAATAAATTAGTTGATTTTAGAGGTGAAGAGGTCCAGTTATATTTACATTTAAGAAAATATGATCGAATACAATAAATATAGTACTCACAGTGGGCGAAAAGTTAGTGTTAGACGTGCAATTAGAAAGACAACACATACTCGTGATAAGACTAAAAAACTGACTGCTGCCAACAAAATTTTTTTGAAAATCATCGGTTTATTAAAATGAATTATTTAAATATAATAAATCCACTTGTTTATGATAACTCTATTGGGAGTATTGAAACACATTCGTATCAACCATATGTCACCAGCTTTAATATAAATGACGAAATTAGAATACCAATTAATCAACAAGATTTATATGTACTTCCATGTGCTAGCACTTTGTACATAGAGGGCAGAGTCAATGTAGTTAAAAGTGCGAGCAAAGAAAAAGTAACAAGTGTTCTTCAATTTACTAATAACCCCATCCTTTACCTATTTCAAGATATAAGGTATGAACTAAATAGTGTCGAAATTGATAAAGTAAAAAATGCTGGAATAACAACTACTATTAAATCGTTAATATCAATGAACGATACAGAATCGAAAATGTCGAAGACTTGGGGATGGGATATCCACGGTACGAAAAGCAATACTCATGGTCATTTTGCTGCTTCTGTTCCTCTTAACAAGATATTAGGATTTGCAGAAGATTACAAGAAAGTGATTGTAAATTGCAAACATGAGCTTATTTTACTGCGAAGTAATCTATATATATAAAAGAACAAGGGTGTTTGATAAATCAACGCCCAGCCTAAACCATAAAAGCTATAAACTTGAAATTTGGACCGAAGTTTTATGTTAATACGTAGTGCTCAGATAAGAAAGGATTTTTCAAAAGTAGACCCCTAAGGGGGTTAAAATTGAGGGCAAAGTTTGTATGAAAAAAAATTAAAATCTTCACTGATTTACTTGAAACTTGGCAAGAATGCTTCTCAACAAAAATAACCAATGGCGTGTTTCAGCGTTTTTTGAAATTCAACCTCTAAAGGGGTAAAAAAGGGGAGGTAAACTAATTTATCATCACAAAACAGAAACTATAAAAGCTATAAACGTGAAATTTGGTTAGTGTCTTCATTATACAATATACTGCCCACATAAGAAAGGGTTGTTCACAATTTCAACCCTACAGTCCAAAAAATGGGTGAATTTGCGTACCTTTAGACAAATCCCATTTGAAATTTCGCCAGTCACAAGCAATGCATGTTGGCCTATTGGTAGAGGCCGCGGATTATTTTTTTAAGTACAGGGTTCGAATCCTGCCAGATGTGACTTTTTTTTTCCAATTTTTTTTGCGTTTTGTATTAGTTTTTTAGAATTCTATATTTTTTTAAATATTTTAGTAAAGAAATATTTCAAAAAGTAGCTGGAAGTAGCTGGATCGAATCCTGCCACTAACAATAATTTTCTGTTTTCGTTTTTTATTTGTTTTCTAGAATTAATTTCTTACTTTTTTTTTAATTTTGAAAAGAACGAATAAATTCATTTGCAAATTTATTTCCGGTCATCTACTGATTGTGCCAAGCAAAATAATATCCAATAGATGGCGTTGATAAAATGAGAAATGTATCTCAATATTTTCAATAGATGGCGCTGCGCAATTTTGGTGATTTCTACTTCGCGCTTAGGGGTCGTGGGATAATAATAAAACAGTAAAGATATTTTGTCTGTACAGTACATTTAGTATTTTTGACTGAAATGGATAGAGGGACACTTAAAAAGAATAACAGAAAGCAAAAACATTTTTTTGGAATTTTTTGTCTGTCTGTCTGTCTGTCCATCTTTATATGTATGTACGCGTTTCACGCAATATCTGCTGGACGGATATGACAGAACTTTTTTTGTTGTATAGCTATTCAGCCTGGGCAACATATAGGCTATAAGTGATTTTGAAAACTGGAACATCTGATGAAGAACCTTAACAGAACAGCTAAACTATAAGAAATATGAAAATGGTACCTTTGGAAAAGTTTATCAATCTGATGAGCATTTTCTGTTGACGTATAAAAATCGAAGATCAGGATCATCTGATGAAGAATTCCAAGGGACCAGCTACACTATTACATATGCATATGGAAATGGCGCCTTAGCAAAAGTCGTTTAACCTGATGAGCATTTTCTGCTGACGTATAAAAATTTAAGTTTATGCAACATCTGATGAAGAACTCCAAGACACCAGCTACTCTATAAAAAATGGAAATGGGGCCTTAGCAAAAGTAGTTCAACCTGATGAGCATTTTCTACTGACGTATAAATAGACAGGACACGGGATAGGATAAAGAGGGACTCTGGGTGGTAGTGGTGGTACGCGGGAAATTGTAGATAACGAGCAGACGAAGATCGTTTATTGAATGAAATATCACTTTTGATTCATTTTAACACCGCGACTGTACTACGAGTACCTAATATATTCCCGCGGGACACGGGATAACCAAATAGCTGAAATTTTGAGTACTGGAGTTTAGGTTACTACAGTTTGGAACACAAAAAGATTTTTCATATAAGGAAACTCACGCGGGCGAAGCCGCGGGCAGCAGCTAGTTCACATATAAATGGACTAACTCTTAATGCCGGCGAGGAAGTAGATAGTATTGATATTCTTAAAATTGTATGGCGTGTACCACATGTTAAGGTGTCTGATAAAGAAAAGATAAATTTGCTGAAAATCCTTGAGAGAGATAGAGCAATCCAATTAGCGTTCAGGAATTGGGATCTTTATGAATACCCTTTACTTCCCAAGACTACAAAACATACATGGTCCATAAAAACTTCATCTCAAATTGAAAAGCCTAGGTATGTTATCTTAGGTCTCCAAACGGATCGTAAGAATAGTGCTTCAAAAGATATGTCTCGTTTCGATCACTGCAATCTGCGTGACGTAAGAGTTTTTTTAAACTCCACCTATTATCCATACGAAAGTTATAATACCAATTTTGGTCATCATAATTTTGCATTAATATATGAACAATATATTAACTTTCAACAGTCATACTACGGACGCGAATCAGGTTGCTTGTTGAGTCCTCAGGAATTCAGAGACATTGCACCTTTATTTGTCATAGATTGTTCTAGACAAAACGATACCATTAAAACTGGACCAGTGATAAATATTCGGCTTGAATTGAAGAGTGATAAAGAGATACCAGATCAAACATCAGCTTATTGTTTGATTCTAAACGACTGTATTATTGAATACAAGCCTTTAAGTAATATTGTTCGCAAGATATCATGAGTTCTAATATTTATGATTATATCTTTGTCGATGTTCAAGGGTTCAAAGATGACAGTAATTACTTTATAATAAAAGAATTCGCTATTTCTACCGAGGAATTTACAGAAGTTTTTCTAATAAAACCCCCCTATTCATACTCATATTTAAATAAAGAAGAAAAAAAGAGAGTACGATGGATTGAAGAAAATAGAGGTATCACATGGAGGGAAGGATATATCGACTACAGGGAATTCAAGAGAATAGTGAAGCCATTTTTAGAATATAAAACAGTGATAATGAAAGGGCTTGAAAAACAAAATTGGATAAGTGAGTTGTGTAAAAATTGTACTATAATAGATATTGAAGATAGTGGATGTCCCAGATTTTCTTCTCTGTATAAAATTTATTGTAAACGTGAATATATGTTCAACTGCTTTAACCATAAAAAAGAATGTGCCCTTAAAAATGTACTTTGTATTAAAAAGTGGTATTTTGATCATTGCAGTAATTAGAAAGTACATCTGAATAAAATTTTATAAATCATTCAACGTCTTTTATTTTACTTTTAAGTAAAAATTAAAAAAATATATTGTGATACTAACTTAAATTTATTGTGATGTATTTATATTTGTGATGATGTTGGTAGTGGTTTGATCACGATGTTTTCCTTCACCGGAAGCTCCATGATGGCTTAGTATAATAGTTTAGTGGAACCAGATTCGAACTCGGATCTCAATAATCAAGACTATTGTATCCAAGCAAGTATCCACTACGCCACCGTAGCTTCATTACACCTGAATGAATTTAACTATGACATGGCGATTTACAATAAATATTATCAGCGCCATCTACTGTATGAACATTACATTACTATAATCGGGCCGAAACCTAAACTCCCGTATGACAGGTGTCATCAGGGTCAAGCCCATGAAGTTCCGATATTTTTAAATTTTAAATCTATGCGCGGAAATGTAGTACTTGAACTTCCGGCTTGCCCGTTTAGGGAGTTCCATTGCATCCGTCTGCAATAAATCGATAGTGAAAATATAAAAAATCGCGATACATCGTTTATATTATCGATTTATTTAACAAGGTTTGTAAATGCTGGATATAAAAAAAAATGCGTTTTAAGATTAAAAATATTTAACATTAAAGTCATACAAAAAAAGGGACAAAAATTCACGCAATCGTATAGAATCGTGACATCAAGTAGATAATATTATTCACAATGAATTTATTATCCATGTTATTGACGATGACAGCGACTCAGACTCAGGTTCAGACTTCTGATTAATAAAAATAATTATTTTATTTCGATTTGTTTTTTTACGTAACATCAAATAATCGCAGCGATTCGTGTTTAGGTACATCACTATTATTGTCAAAGTGACATACGTCATACGGGAGTTTAGGTTTCGGCCCGATTATAATAGAGACGATGTAAAATAAAAAATATCAGCGCCATCTACTTTATGGATATTATCTACTAATAAATTTTAGTTCAAGAAAATACTGAAGGATTGCTTACATTTTTAATATATATTAACTTTATTAAGCGCCATCTACATCAATGCTGTTAAATCATCAGACACTAGTCAATTATATTTAATTTTAATTGTATAGTAAATAGTTAATAGATGGAGCTTCTTTTTTAGTTCGAAATATTTTTTTTAAATGATAGTATATTTGTCTTTATTTACTTCTATTATGATATTAAAAACTTATCTTAAAAAAGGACATAATAAAATAAAAAAATAGAATAATAATTATATGTTTATTTAAAATCAATTACATTTTCTTTCCACTTTTTTACATGAGAAAATAACACAAACTATAAAACTTAGCCTAAAAAACACACAAAATTATCAATAATAATCATTTGCTAATTTTTTCGCTATTTTATTTATCACATTTTCTGTCAAGTCCAAAATCTCATCTATAGAGTCATTTAATATATACCGAGCACTTAAAACCAAATTTTCGAATAATTCATTTTGTGAATTAGAAGTGTTATTTTCCAAATCAAAAACTTGTATTTTTATTATTTTTTTTGGCTTCTGGCGTTCTTTTCTTATGACATACGACGAAGACGATAATTCATTTTTTTTTCGTTCAGGATTTTGTTCAGTTCGTCCAGCATCTTCTTCCAGTTGCCGCTTTCTTTTCTCAGCTGCTCTACTATTCATTTGTAGCGCAAAGAAATCGTTGACTCCATCAAATGCATCTTGACTATCCTCTGAACAGAGTATGCAAGTTCGCTGCGATTCAGACATGATCTGCAAAAAAAATCATATTAGTATAAAATGAAGAATTGTACGTAAAAATTTCTAAAATAAAAAAAATATTAAACTGATATACGTACCATAAAATAATTTTCACTTATTTTATTAAAATTGTAGATACAGTAATGTAAATATATATCTGCTTTATTCGAACACCGAGTGATAATATGGAACTGATGGCAAATTTAACAGAAATATAAACCTCTAAGTGCTTACCCACTGAGGCGCTTTGGGTCACACTTTGATACCCGACGAAAACGCCTTGAAGCGATTGGGGCTCGAATCCGGGCCTCAGCTGATAACGACACTAGTGATGGAAAAAGTGTTATTCATTCAGTAAGAGTTCGTTAAAGTCGAGATCTGTTAATTGAAATAGTTTCTATATGGACAGCCCTATTGCCGAGGAGCAAAAAATTTATGGTCATAGAAAAAAAAGGGCCTCATAGTGCCGTGAACTTTTGAACAAGTGGTGTTTTTATGTGTGTTTTCTCCTGCTAAATTAACAATGAAGTAAGTGTTTTCTGAATAATAATTTGTTAGAAACTTATTACGTAGGCATCGTTTATAGATTCTTTTAACTTTGTTTAAGCAAATCTATTCAAAATAAGGAATATTTATTTTTCAAAATTTTTTGTGCCCCAGACATGGTCAGTAAATGTGATTATTAAGTATGTAAAATTATTTTTACGATAAAAACTACGTGTCAACTACATTTAGATATGTTATAGAAATAAATTAAAGCATTTATAGATCACTGTTTATTTTAGGAAATATAAGAAAACTTATTGATTCTGTATTCAGATGAAATAATGATGATCTATACCGCTGCGGGCTACGAATTGTTGCCCCAAATCGGCCATTAAAAATGTAAAGGTGTGTTGACTTGGGTTGTTTGTTTACATTTCATAATTCGGCGATGCTTAATTAATGGTGTTTGATTGACTTACAACTAAGTTAAAAAAAACACTTGAGTTTCGAGTGTAGTAATTTGAGGTGATGGAAAACTTGGAATTTCTATATTAGCCTCTATTCAGCTTTTATTAAAACTTATTTTCTTTTGTCATAATTAAGTGATCGAAGGTTCGTTATCGCACTTTTTAGGGTAGGTTTCCTTAAATATCTTTAAAATTATAATTGTTTTTTCTTTACCAACGTTAAACTTTTTAGTACCTAGTAGTTTGTTTTTGCGTGTGACTTGTAGTTAAAGGTATTTTTCTCCCGATTAGGATAAAAAAAACTTTAGACGGAACCCTCGATTTGTAAATTCGACTCACTCTTCAAAACACTTGTAGGATTTTATTATCAGCATCCTAAATTGTAACTTATTATACATATCTATCTTTGAATGCAGTTCGAATTTCAAACTTCGCGGGGGGAGCGCGGCTAGTAGGTAAGTATCTAAAAAGTTTGCCGCCGTGAAACAACCTTTATCGTGTGGCTTTTGAAGCGCTCCGGACCTAAATCCGTGCCCCATTCGCTGTGATTTTTGTGTACTTTGCAAGTTCATTTTGACGAGGTTTCTTTTGTTATTTGGAATAGTGCAATAATTCAACGTGTTCACAATTTAATGTAGTTTCTTGTGTGTTATTAATCTTTCTATACAATAATCACATAGTGTTAAGATATGAATATTTGTGAATAGTGACGTAACGAGACGGTTGGAGTCTTCAATTACTTTTAAAAAGGTTTTTACAAATTTTCTTTTCTCTTCACATAATGATATTATTATGTAAAGTCAAAGAATATATTGTTTTCCACGTTTATTGTCAATATTTTGCAAAACAAGTGAGTAGTTTACACGAAATCTAGGTTTATATATAGGTTGCGCGCTGCCATGTTGGGTTGGAAACTAGAAATTGATAGCCTAATTCTATGAAGATATTTAAGTTATTTCTTTTACAGGACAGATATTTTTTTTAACATTAACTGATTACGTGGTTTACGTGCTGTCTAAAATCATATGAAACCTACCATTTTTATTGCTTATATTGGAAAATATAAAACATTTAATGCAAGTGAATAAAATATTTACAAAATTGAAATTGAAACTTAAATAACTTGGATCTAAAACGTGATATTCATTTAACAATGCATCTTCATCTATCGCCTAACTAATATATTTTATGATACTAGTTTTATAATTTTAATTAATTGCCTTTATTTTTTGTACTGACTCTAAAAGTGCAAAACCATAGCGCGCTATTTGCGGTTGGTAATTCCTGCCGATCAGCAGCGCTTTAGAGCCCGGTCATCGCGCGGCGGCAGCGCCTGAGTGGGTATGTAGATGATCATGTTTGGACTTGATTCAAATGGCTTCCATTACAAGACGAGTGTTTTATATCATCAGCATATTTTTTGGTTCGAATGCTACTATATACATGTGTAGATATCAAGGTTAGGTATTGGTAGAATAATAAAAAATCATTTTTTTTTAGAAAAACATTTATTTTAAAATTAAACTATATTAATGGTACAAATAATATGACACACTTATGAATACATATACTAAAGTAGGTTCATTATATATCTATACATAGCATAAAACATTTTTATTCAATTATGGTTAATATAACCAAAGTGGTCTATTTACATTATTGTATAAAAACGTTTGAACTCTTATTCATTGTTTCTATAAACATTCACTTCATATCCCTATACTTAATTTTTATTTTATTTTAAAAAACTAAGTATTAAAAGAAGCTTGATTTGTGTCCCCAAGCTAATGTAGATATTTTATCTTTGAGGATGATGCGCTTATCATCATTGGAAGATAAAGCTACTTTGTCAACAGTTTGAGTAAAGATCTCGTGCTTCAGAGATTTAAAAATTATATTTCTTTTTCGAATTATAGAATTACGTAATAATACTTCGTTATAGTCCTTGAAATTGAGCCTTTTTACCACGGACTTCTGAATCCCTTTGGCTTTTTTTATTTCACAATCTTCAGTTTTTATACAATAAAGTTTCGATCGTAGTCCTACAAAACAACGTATTCCATGACCTTGATTTTCGTCTTTAAATAGACCTGGGATCTTTTTATTTCTAGGGACTATGCCATACATATTATTAGGATCATAATTACTTGTATCAAAATAGGATTGAAAACGAGTTTTTATGTCTTTGTATATATCATCGGTTTCAATTGAATACAAAAAACTGTCGGTGTCGGTATAGCATAGTTTTAAACGAGAGCCGTATGCAGGTTTCATTACCGAGTAATGAAAATCATACATATGATTTTTAGCAATTTCAAGGACAGTAAACCCTATGTATATGGGCTTATCTAATATAACCGAGTCTGGTTTCATTTGAATAGCTACAAAATTTTCTGAAAAGGTAGTAGAGCTGTGAAAATTAAGACTTGAAATTAATTGTTCTGCTCCATAATGTTTTTTGGTTTTGTTTTCGTTGTCACGCCATTGGTTAACTAAATGGACTTTTAACCTGTTTTCAGTATTTTCAAGCGTTTTTCCGAAGATACTGTTATTAAGTAGTTTGAAAAAACCTGCTCGAATACCGATGTAGCTTTTTGACGTAATATGGTATTTAAATCTATGTATTGTTTCAAAAATGGACTCTGTTTGAATTTAATTACTCTGTGAATTTTTCTCAATATCAACCCATGTTGTATGCACGTTTTCAAATGAACATAATGAATAACATATCTAAATTTATCATACAAATTTGGTATCAATTTAGGTATTTTAGATCCTGGTGGAGCAAATTTTTGCGGACAAAATGGTAGATCATTATGTAGATCGTGTAAGCATTCTGGATATTCTAGGTCAACTTCTAAAATATAACCATGTAATGAGTCATCAGGAACTTCAAGTATATTTAATTTGTTGATATCTGTCGGATCCAGAAACTCAAAATTTGAATACGGCAAACTAGAACACATTGCATATCCATATAAATTATTACAATCCATATATAACAAATAGTTATTAGGGGTAGATGGATCAAAATTTGATACATATTTATTATTCGCTTTGGAGTATCTATAGGGGCACAAACAAACTCCACCACGAATCCCTTTTTGAATCATTCGAATCATTTCTAAGTCATCTATAAGCTGCAGTTTTACCTTTGTTTTAAGTAACATAGCGTCGAAGCTTAGACTTGGAGCTGTTAAGTAGAACGCGGGATCTAAGTTATAATTAAATTTGCACGTTTTTCGAAACTTTTCAAAAATATCAGCTAATAAAAGAACATCGGTCTTGAGGTATAAATCAGTATATTCTCCCATATTCTTTAAATAGAAAACAGTCCAAACTTTTTGAGCATGCTCATATTCGGATTCAGAAATAATACTATCAGATAAAACATTATAAAAGCAGTCCCTGGACGGCAATTTTTTTCTCTGTAACAATTCCAATTACTCATGTATTCATATGGATAAATACCTTTGCGCGTTAAAAGACGAAAATGTTCCTTTTTCGGGAAAAAATTAAATAAATGAACAAAATCTTCCCCTTTTAAATTGTCTGCTAGTTTTTCTAAACTTGTGCCTAAAAATTTGAATGAGTCAACAAAACGAACCGGCATATATTCTTGATGACCAAATTGAAAAATTTTTGTGAATGATACGTAATTTTCCTTAGTTTTTGCTATTACTTTTATCTTCCCAGGTATTTCTCCCAATTGTCGTATAAATAAGTGACTATCATAACCAGATAGATTGTGAAAAAATACTGGAACAAATTTTGGTAAACGAAATTTTATATTACAATATGAATGGGCTGCACCCCTGTACCGTCCTGTTAAGTGACAGTGATCTCTTACTTTGTCATCAAATAATAAACCATTGCAAATAAAGCAACATTTGGAGTTATTAAATTTATTTTCTTCGTCTGAAGATAATGGTGTCATTGGAAGTGATTTATTTAAAATCTTATATATTTTTGCTATATCTTTATCGAGATACTCAATAAATTTTTTCACACAATTTGGACCACGATAAGAAACATATTTATTTAGAGAACTATCATATGAACAGACAATATAATATCCAAATGCTGCAGGTAAATGTTTGTGTAACATAGTTGTATAAGTTGAATTGTTTTCCACATTATGTGAATTAGGTTCCAATAAACATTCAAAATCAGCATATATAACGAATGGAATGTCTTGCATTCTCTCATAATGTCTGAATTGTATTATACTACCTGGGTCAGGAAGCACTGTCTTAATACCACCACAAGTATGATCATTTAATTTATCTTCACTGTGAAAAAAATTAAGGCAATCATCACAAAAGAAAACTTTATCATGGTGTTTGGTTAATTGATTTTTAAGTAATCTACCCAAATTTTTTATTAAACAGTAGTGTTTATATTCTTTTTCTCAATTAGTAGCAAATTAATATGATATTTTTTTCTGTTGTGTTTTATATAGAGGTCCAACTATATTAGATTGGTTCTTGAGACCATAGACATTTATACTTATATGACGATTGTTTTTTTCAAATACTTTAATATCTAGAAATCCTACTGGAAATGTCATATTCTCGGTATTGAGAACTTGACTGAAGTGCGGATAAGCAGAAATGCGCTGAGCATTATTTTTAGCAGGAAATAATGCTGCCATTACACACCATAAAAAGCAGAATTCATCGTTATTTTGTATATTAACACAAGCGCGTTTAGATTTTATACATTTCGGTAATTCTATAAATTTTGACGCTCGAACGGGATTGTACTTATTAATATTGACTTCCAAGTATACATTTCGCAGGAAGGCCCAACCACTATCTTTTTGCTGAAACTCATCTATTTTTGTAGATATATTTTCTATTACTTCTGAATATACTTGCTCAAAATCGAAAAATTTATGACAAATTATGTTTTCTGTCATAAATGACTTTATTTCACATGTGTCATTATTCGGAATCGAGAACTCGGAAAATAGTTCAAAATTAACTTTAATAGAATTTAAAGTTGCTAACCTAGCCAGAAGCAATTCTCGTACGCGTGCCCTTATTTTGATCAAAAAGTTTGCGGGTGACTGAAAGCCCCCATCTACATCTACGTCACGCACTCTGTACGATGCTATGCGGCTTCTAAATGCACTACTAATTTTTTCAATGTCATTGCTTACTTGAATCGAATTATTATTTTTATGTATCGTACTCCGCAAATGGGCAGAGAATGCTCTACTTTTTACAGATGAATCGCAAACCGTGCAATACACAGATTTATTTGCCATATTAATTTGATTAAGAAAAGTACCTACCTATCGTTATCAATAAAATGATGACGTGCACAAAAAGCTACAACGGCCTATAATAAGCTACGAGTAGGTAATACAACGGTTTCTCATTATTACAGAAAAATCATACTTGAATATAATTTTAGACCACTTTGGTAATTATTCGGATTCATTTATTTATAAAGAACGTTTAATTAAAAAAATATTTTATTGAGATAGATATGAAAATTATTTAAAACTAAAAACAAATGATTAGTAAGTGTAAAAACAAAAAAAGGTATATAAAAAGTGCCGCTGGGAAAAGGGGTTCTTTTATTTTTTATTGGCAAAGAAAGTTCCTTCCTTTGTAAACTTTTGTTTACAGAATTTCAACACTTTCTTTAATGGGGAGAGCTCCGGAGATTCAGACTCTCCCTGGTATTTTAGTGAAATTACCGCCCGTTCCCAACGGTCTTTAGGATCAACCCCCTCTATGTCTTTGACGTTATAAATTTTTATTTCGACAAAAACATCGCCCTCCAAGTCTGCGGTGCGCCGCAGGACTCCATCCGCCACCCGCCTGGTCAGCGCCGATATCAGTGTGGAGCCCCGCTTGCCCGCTTCTTCGTCGCTGTCGCTGTCGAAGCCCCAGGTCGCGGCACTAGAAGCAGCAGCAGCAGGTTTCGCCGCGGTGCTGGGCTTCTTTTTTGTTGGTTTAGAAGCGGGCTTCTTCCGCTTTTGTAAATTGTAAAAATAAAAGTAGAATTAGTATGTAAATTATTACATAAATTAATAAATTAAAAAATCACATAAGAACATAATAATATATAGGCTTTAATAAAACAAAATCCTAGATTCCTTGAAATAACTATTTGTGGTGAATAATACTATTTAAGTTTCCTGATTTGAAGAATGTATCTTTTAAAATTTACCTGACAACAAAAACTATAACTAGAAAACTATAAAATATCAAAAATAAAATAAATTTGTATGTATGTACGTAGTATCTTAATTGTACCAAGGATACATAGTGAACATAAATAAAAAGGTAAAAAGACAATGGCGGGCTTATCCCATGAAAGGATCTCTTCCAGTCAACCAGCGATGGATCGAGAGGATTTCATTTGTGAAAATTAAATTTATTTGTGAAAAAGAGTAATATAAGTAATTATGTAGGGTACATACTTTACTCCCGAAGCCGCTTCTATTTCGGAATCGAAGTCATTCGCTGCCGCGGCGGCTCTCTTGCTGGCTTTTTTATATTCTGAATACTCGGAGTCAGACCTGCAATAACAATAATAAGTTATATTATAGTGATTACATATAGGTGTACTTTACATTTAAATTTATTTATTAATTTATATATATGTACCTATATACGGCAAATTATACACATACATAAAAACACACAATAAATACTGTGGGGAAATTAGGTAAGCTAAACTACTTGTACTGTCATGTATTCTGTGGCTGAAAATAAAACTTTTAAACACAGAAAGAATATCTATCTTCTGATAGTTGATAGTGTTGATAACTAGTAGCATTTAACATATTAGTGATTAAATTATAAAGTAAATTATACTGAAATGAGATATTTAAATTAAAGAAACTTACGAACATTATATTTATGCAGTGAAACTTCGTCTTGACTGGCACTGGAGAACGCGCGGGCGGCTGGCACGACTAGGGCGGGCAGCTGGCACGACTGGGCGGGCGGCGAACACAATTATCGCGATATTATCGGCGCGGCGCAGAGACAGAGTCACAACAGAGTATTCTCTCAGACTCTTAGAGCTGATTGATAATATTTGTATTACAATTGACTACTGTTTGGCTTAAATAGGTTTTTTTTGCTAAAATATCCACCTTTCCAGGTGTTGTCAATCACGTAGAAATAACAAAAATATTAAAGTTATTTAGCAATTAGAGTAGTTTTCAACGTCTCAAAATACGTAAAAGTTGACAAGCACTGTATTTATCAAAACATCAGCAAAAGTTTAATATTGCAATCAGGTCTTTGAAATTCGATACTCAAAGTATGCCGCCCGGATGCCGACATTATTCATTGTAACACAAAACAAATGATGATATTGTTAAATATGTATACTAGTATTTGCCCGCGGCTACGCCCGCGTAGGAACAGTACTTTTTCCCGAGGATGAAAGGTACCCTATATCTATCTCAGTACTTCTAACTATATTTATGCAAAATTTCAGGAATATTTGTTCTGTAGATAAACGTGTAGAGGTAACAAACAAACTCACTTTCGCTTTTATAATATTTGTTAGGATAAATACACTCATGTTATTATATACCTAATTAAATATTTTATTTATTTACGTTTAATTGAATTCAAATATTAACCATTTCTTAATATTTGTCACAAAAAAATAAAAATATTTACTTAAATAAAAAAACCTCAAGTTAAATGATTAAAATGTAGATTCTTTGTTATTTCAATGATTTTAAAAATGATTATTAATAATGACCTAGTAATAATTCTTCGAGCAACAAGGACTTCCGCGCGCGGTAAGGAGTCCGTGTTGCTCTATGATTCAATAACATTGTCTTTATCACCTACGACACTGGTTCCCAAACTTTTAGAATGCGTTCCTCATCGAGCGGCTTGAGGTAATCATTTATATGATAAATTAAACAATCGCTGCTTCTTTCATTGCGGTTATGATAAATAAGTTGAGTTATTTGTTACTTGGAAGTCAATATCATTAAATAACAATGTGTATATTTACGATTTGTACAAATGATTCGGGTGTCGTAAGAGGCGAGTAAGGGATTTAAAACAAAGGATCGCCAACCGCCTGTCAAGCGTGGCGATTACGGCAAAACCCTCCATGGATGAAATCCTTGGGGAGGCCTTTGTCCAACAGTGGCCGTCTTTCGGCTGAGAGAAGAGGGGAGAAGATGTACAAATGAAATACCAGGACTTCATTTTTCACCATATATATATATATATATATATATATATAACGCTGAAAACAATATACTCCTTTCTACGCAATCATGTAAAACATTTAAAGTGTCATTAACTCAGAAATTTTATTTTATTGATTCCCTTATGGATCATAAAAATGTTGGGAGCCGTAGTCCAACGAAGCATAATGAGTTTATTCCGCTTTATTCCATACGTTTTGCTCCACATTGCAAATTCATTTTTAGTAGACAAGTTTATTCTCTAATGTGAATTTCAATCGTATTATATTATTTATCCTTATATAGGTACATATTATAAAATAAAATACCCTGCCACGTCTGTCTGTCGCGAACGATAAACTCTAAAACTTCTGAACAGATTTTGGTGTATAAATTATGCGGCGAAGTCGAGGAGCGAAAGCTAGTTTATCATCCATACTAATATTATAAATGCGAATGTTTGGATGTGAGTTTGTGAGTTTGTGAGGATGTTTGTTACTCAATCACGCAAAATCTACTGGACGGATTTTGATGAAATTTGGTACAGAGGTAGATAATGACCTGGAATAGCACATAGGCTACTTTTTATCCCGGGAAAAAGCACTGTTCCCGTGGGAAATTCACGCGGGCGAAGCCGCGGGCAAAAGCTAGTATTATTTATATTTATATATATATTGATTTCTGTCTGTACTAAATAATAAATTCAAAAACATGTGGTGCATACGGATACACAGAATTTTTATGTAGGGCAAAACTATGTTGGATAAATGTGGAATAAATCAAGTTATGGGTATTATGTTACCTACGCGAAAGGTCTACGTGGGAATACGAATTTGCACGCTTAGCAAAAAAGTTCCATTCTAGTGCATGGCTTGATCATACATTATTACCGATTAATCGTTACTTAAACAATCGATATGTAGGATTATATTTATAACATTCTTTTGATAAACTGTTTTTCTCAATCATTAGGTTCTTGAAAGTCTGAAAAAGTATGGACAATGACGAAGGCAGGGTCAAAGACATGCTTGAGCAATCTCGAGCCTAGAGTTGGTCAATATATAAATATATTTATATATGCTACTTTATATAGGTACTTGCGTTACTGACATAAAATATTTTCCTTTACAAAGATAAACGTCATTTTAATAGACTTTGTGCAATCAGGAAGGTGAATGAATATCGATTTTTTATCGATTGTTTGCGATGTCATGTGTACATCACTAATGCTGCATTTAATTTTATTAATTCATTGCATTCGAACTGTTCGTGAATGTGACTGTGTCATTGTGATATAAAATTGTCTCAAAGTTTTTAATTAGATCTGAATCTTTGTGTTTTTGTGACAAGAAATATTGTTTTCCTAGATACCAAGTCAATCTGGTTCAGCACGAGCAACCGGCCTAGATTAAACGAGAAGTTCTTGTGCATCGGTCTCGGTGAGTACCAAGGTATCAATGTCTTATGGTTTGACTTAGAGAAATCTTATTTACTGGGTGCCAATAACCTATAGGTGACCGGTACGACCAATCGGGCCAGTAATGAGATAACTCACTTGGTCTACCACTGACGTCCCGATGACTGTGTGTGTAATAGAATAATCGTTAAGACGAGAAGTTCTTTCGCATCAGTCACGGTGGATACCAAGGTACTAATGTCTTTCGACACGGAGTAATCTTATTCACTGGTTGTCAATAACCAGTGCTGAGATATCTTGCAGTGTCCACCACAGGCGTCCCGATGATCATGTGTTAGAATAATCGTTCTAGGTGCTAGCCAATTTGATAAATGGTATGAGCAACCGGCCTAGGCAAAGCGAGATTTTCTTTAGCATAATACATTTGGTTCAATCTGATTTATTTTGCAGTAATTTTTTGTTTGCTAGTGAAAATTGTGTGTGCGGAATCGTCGAATCTCATAAGGTAATTTAGTATCTACACTATATTATATTTATAAGGGCATTATTGGGTTTTTCAGAACTGACCCATCCTATAGAGCGAATGAAATGAGCTCTATAGGATGGGTCTGTTCTGAAAAGCCCAATAATGCCCTACTCATGATGCAAAGTTGCAATTGCACTCAATAGAGAACAGGGAAGTGGGTCAAATTAGCTGCAAGATGATACTTCCAGGTGAACCTGATTACAACATTGTAAAGAAGTATTTCAGCCCTAGAGTCGTACCTTCACAATCTGGCGCGGACTATGTCACAGAATTAATATTAGTACTATGTAAAGAAAGGAAACTCCCTGCCCCTCCCGCAATATGGCACCCCCCCGCACTTCTCCCAAGTTCGTGTGTGTAATGGGACGCTATGACTACGAAAATGCACACATTGACATGTTACTGACGTGTTCACGGATATACAGTTTCATTTGTCTCTTAAGTCGTATTTCCTCATGACTCAGAGTCGTGGTCATTATATGGAATGAAACACACACAACGACTCTCATGGCAATTTTAATGGAGTGGTTTGCCATTGCCTTCTCCGTTTCACACACTAACTGATTAATCATCAACCAGAGTGCAGGTTTCCTCACGATGTTTTCCTTCACCGGAAGCAAGTGGTGGTCGATGAAAACTAACATGAGTCAGATTGGTATACAAACTCATGTAGCCAGGGCAGGATTCGAACCTGGGATTTTGTATCCACAGGCGGGCGCCCTACCACTCGGCCACCACCGCTTTGTTTCATTTGTAGGAGTAGGTATATTTGACGCCCCGTTTCTATGAAGCGCCCGCCCTGTGACTATGTGGCACAGTGACCGAGTGGCGCCGGCGCCGGTACATGACGCAATCCCCACGTGATTAGCTTGAACGCTTGCTAGTGTTTCATGAAAAGTATTTAAAAATAGTGTGCCTTTGGACTAGTCAAAAGTCTGACTGACATTATTTAAGGAAGAGGTCTTAACTCTGAAGTAGCAATTACTATCTCTCTCACAGCAGAAAGACGTCCACTGCTGGACAAAGGCCTCCCCCAAGGATACCAATAGCAATCACTATATTCAATCAAAACTAAACTGTGGAATAAACTTCCCTCCACGGTGTTCCCGAATAGGTTGGGGCGAAAAGAGCCTTTTTATCACTTTCTCAAAAAGTCGGCAACGCATGAGCTACCTTGTTAGGGTTGCTGGTGTCCATGGACAGCGGTGATCGCTTACCATCAGGCAACCCGCATGCTCGTTTGCCTACTTTTCTGTAAAAAAAATCGTAAAACTCAATTGGAAATACGTTTTAGACCTTCCTCCTATTGACGTTGCTCGGATAAATAATTGATTGTATTAAAAGAGTTCTGGCGAAGCCCAATGAGTCTTATATTCCACGAATAAGAGGCTTTCCAGTGGTCCTAAGAGTTTCAAGTAAATACTCTGAAGTTTCTTAGTATATCTATCTAGTAAGTACTATTTACGAATTCCACGAATTTTGGCTTGTAATCACTACCTTCACATCACAGAGTGAAACGTAGTCTTCCATTGTGCAAAATTTTCTTAATTTTACTAAGCAGCTTTTATTCGAGGTATATTTGCAAAACTGCGAGGAATTTATGAAGGAAAATTAAATATGCGTCCATATTTAGATTTATCAGCTACACGTTTTTTGTAATCACAGTTTAAATAAGATAAATTCATATCTAATAAACTTAAGGTGTGGCTACACGGCCTACGGGGTTTATAATGAGCGAAGAGAGTTATCTATCAGTTACGTATGTTATGAATATTTTACATCTACACTATAAATACTATATATATTTACGTATTCCATTTGGAATACCAATCTGAACCTCCTTCAAAATTAATTAAAGCACTATTTTGAAAAAATCATTTCTAAGAAGATACGCTAGAAGATTACACATTATTATACAACTATACCCGCGGCTTCGCCCGCGTGAATTTCCCAAGGGAACAGTGCTTTTCCCGGGGTGAAAGGTACCCTATGTCCTTCTCCGTACTTCCAGTTATGTGTATGCGAAATTTCAGGAAGATTGATTCAGTAGATAAAGTGTGAAGAGGTAACAAACAAACACACTTTCGCATTTATAATATTAGTTAGGATTAGGATAGTTAGGATGTAGATCGTAACATGAAAAGGCTAATATGACGATATTTGATCCAAGAAACCCACCGCACTACTCTCTCCGTCGCTCGAAATCGCAAAAGCTGACAACGACTCCAATAAATATTTCAACGAAAAAATAAACACGACATTTTATCGACAAAATGTTACATAAATCCGCAAGGAAGCGGAATTTCCCCGACGAATCACAGATAAATGTAACAAAGATTTAAATTTAGAACGCGTTTTGGCAAATGCAACGGTAGCATGCGCGTGAGTGTGTTGCTAAAAAAATACTGCGTCTCGAATCTCGAAAATTCTAGGAAACTCAGTAATTAGGTACTGTTTCTTCTTCTCTTTTCTCGCTTTATAAGGGGATGCTTTCCGTATTACTAACTCAGATTTGTGTGTTGATTTCATTGCGAGATGGTTCGATTTTAAGAAGGAAACGGATGATCTACTTTGAGCCCTTTTAGAGCGAATTCTTTTTTGTCGAATCGAATTAGATCCTTTAGTATTTCTTCGTGTATTCATGTAATCAAATTTTTCTGCGTTGTGATAGATTTCATCTCTTTAGTCGTATTTCCTCATGACTGAGGGTCGTGGTCATTATATGGAATGAAACACACACAACGACTCTTGGCAATTTTAATGGAGTGGTTTGCCATGCCTTCTCCATTTCACACACTAGCTGATAATCATCAACCAGAGTGCAGTTTCCTCACGATGTTTTCCTTCACCGGAAACAAGTGGTGGTCGATGAAAACTAACATGAGTTAGACTGGTATACAAACTTATGTAGCCCGGGCAGGATTCGAACCTGGGATTTGGCATCCACGGGCGGGCGCCCTACCACTCGGCCACCACCGCTTCAATCATCATAGAATGTCATTCATATTATTGTGCAATACCTTACATTATTCTAGCAAAATCACATAACTATCACGATAAGATACGTTTATCCCTGATAAGACTCAAAATAGGTGAAAGAATTACTAAAATTTCCACAGAAGCAATTGCGCAGCTACCTACCTATATCGGCCTCGATTTAGGCGTGTTGTGATACCTAGGGCATATTGTGCAACACTGTTTATACCTGATAAGAGTCCAAGTACATTTCCCAAACTTTCCATATCTCCTATATGGAAAGTTTGGGAAATGTCCCCACAATACATATATAAAATTCTTTCGTTACTGACAGACAATGCACAGCGAAAACTACTGGGCGTAGGAAGCTGAAATTTGGCATGTAGGTTCCAGGGAGGGTAAGGGAGCACTGAGAGGATTTCCCACGGGAGACCCGGGTTCATGCTAGTTTTATAAAATAGTAGAACGAGAATGGCATCTGCTGAACATTATATGACAATTAACTGATATCACTCTCACGCTCACTAAAAACCAAGTATGTACGTACTACACGTATATAGCAATTCTCTAACTTAACTCTGAAATGAATTTTCGAATCCGAATGGGCGAAGGAATTTCAGAGTCTTATGCAACATATGTCAAATGGCAGTAAAATAACGGCCATTCTATATTATATTTCTTAGATTTTCATAGAACTCAACAGAAATCCCTACGCACCTAGTAAACATATTGGTCCTGACTTAATTTCATAATGTTGTGTTAGGTCAAATGGCGCAATAGATGATCTAAAAATACCACAACGAACGGTGTGCGATGACGTACTATGCACTCCACGTGAACGGCTATGAGGCGCAGTTGTAAACAAATGCACGTGGGTAATGTTGTATTGAACTAAATTATATACATAATATTGAGCAAACATTTTTATTATAGTTAATAAGTCATTGGAAATCTAGGAAAAACTGGACGCTAACTTTGTTCTTTACAAGGCGGAAGGAATTTTGGAAATTCCATCCTTAAGGGGGTGAAATGGGTAGAAACGTTAGTTTATAAAAGTTAGTTTATAATATCTTTAAGAGTTAAAAGATCCGAAAGTTACCATCGTTTGATTGCAAGAACTATACTATACCCATCAAAAATAAAAACTTTACTAAAAAGGTAATTTCTAAAATTCTTGTTTCAAACTTCAGCTTCAATTGTATTAGTGTTGAAAATTAAATTTCCACTAGTATATGTGTCGCGTCCTTGTACGAAATAACATAAGGTACCTAATAGTTAGTCACCCATTCGAAACTAGGCTAACTACCGTGTAGTTTATCCATCTCTATCACACACACTCTACATTTTCCCTACTAAATCTTATCTTTATTAGCCGGCTGCCGGAAAGATTTGTACTATCGCACGCATTCAACCTTGAAATTGTAAAAAAAAATTGGCACGCCTCTGAATGTGCGACATTGAAATCCAAAATTTACAGTTCCATTCATCCTAACTAATATTATAAATGCGAAAGTGAGTTTGTTTGTTTATTTATTTGTTTGTTACCTCTTCACGCTTTATCTATTGAGCCAATCTTCCGAAATTTCACCCATAGATAGAAGTACTGAGAAGGACATAGGGTACTTTTCATCCCGGGAAAAGCACTGTTCCCGTGGGAAATACACGCGGGCGAAGCCGCGGGCAAAAGCTAGTTTTAATATAAAAATGTTACACGTGTAGAAAAGTGAAAGGAGTGACGCGAATTGGCATAGAGACAGTTCGAAGTAGATGGACTATTATTTTATTCTTCTTATTATTATTGGCGCGACTTGGCAGTAAAACTAACTAGAAAACCGTAACGGCAATGGCATGACGCCGCCGTCGTGCCACGATGCCAAGATGTTTTACATCTGCCGAGCGTCCCGAGAGGGCCAATATTATAAAATATATATTTTCATTTTTACTGAGACGGAGGCTTGGGATGAGATATTATTTGTATAAGTAAAAATCACGTTTTTTCCACGTATCGTCCATGGTTCGTTTCTAATTTTATTTTTCCTTTAAAAGTAAGACATTTTATCCGTACTATCAGTTACTTTTGCATTTTTATTAGCACATAAGACACCAAAACATTGAAAAGCAGTGTTTTTAATTTATCAGCATAAAATCAAAACAAAACTTTGTTTAGAATTGAAATGTTACATTCAGGCAACACTACTCTATGGCACCCTGTAAATTCTACTAGTGGAAATTTTAAAACATTTTCAAACCAGGGTCACGATTAATCACGTGGCGACGGGACCCATATAATTGCTGGTCTATTTCTGATGATATCACACGATTTCTAGAATCTTGCCAATGTTTTCACATTAGAAACTTTCATGGACTTGGAAGTTAGCCTATTTCGCCTGTTTCCACCACAGATTTGGATGCTGTAGACACAGATTTGGATGCTGTAGACACGACTAGGGAAAAGAAGGACGAAAGGAGAAGAGCTATGTATTGGGAAAGATACGGCCGGATTAAAGTTAAATGGAGATAGAAGCAGAGGGCCAAAGAAATGATGTTTCGATTGGAATGTGTCGGCATGATAAAAAAAAGTAGATGACAATCCAAACCAACTAAAAAGGAACTTGCAAAACGGAAAAAACTGACATGAGCCTGTCAGTCTTTTTTAGAGCAAGAGTAGGAAAAGAGGAAACCTATTCCACCGGTTGCTTAGCTACTGAAATCAATTATAGGAAGACCATTCTTGTCGAATCAATAACCTCCTCTTTTTTCAAGTCTGTAAAAAACATTGCTGCCTTCTATATTCGGCTCGAAATTAGCCATGCAGCCCCAAATAACTGTCGAAAAGTAACATCTAATGGCGATCTTACATCCGTACAAAGGCGATCTCATTACCGACGTCTCACCGAGTGCGCCGGCGTCGGTAACACTCGAACGATCGCAATCACACGCCGATTTATTTAAATTTACTGCCGTTTGAACAGATAACGTTTGCATTGAATTCAACAACCTCTAATGTCCTGGACTGGATTTTATTCTTTGGAAATGATTTTCGTTTTGCCAAATTCATCGATCGAATAATTTTTACACATGAAAGTGTCAACAGAGAGCTGTGCTTTTTATTAAACAAGCTGTCATCAATGTATCTTATTTAACCCTGTCATCATCAGCACTACTTTTTCACAAGATGTCCGAGCTAGCTTCCCAATTCATTGACATAATTCCCCTGACAAACTCGTCCTGCACTCTATCAATTCTTATATCACATCCATCTAAACATATGCATATCTGCTACATGGAGACTATTCTTATCAGCATCCATTGCAGGTCAACATTTTACATGATAAATACTCACTAGTTCAGTCGATAGAACAAACGGGAAAAGCTCACTAATTTAGTCGACTGAACAACTAAACTAGTGAGAACAAATAGGGTTTCGGTGACACTTTTAATTCTATTCCGTCCAGTCAAGTCCAGAACTTTAGAAGTCTACGAGCGCACCCTCCTTGAAGCGAACAATACGTACGCTGACAATAACCGATAACTCTCTTCGAAACGATGCGAAAACGGAGTGCGAACGATAAATAAGAGAAGCAATCGGTAGTGATACCGAAAATGAAGAGTTGTGAAATGGTCTGTTTTTAGAATTTTTGAATTATCAAACACATAATTAATTTGCTTCTAGTTGACGTCATTATCGTCATTTCAGCTGCTGGCCTTTGATTGATTGGACTAGGCCGTTTCCATTTCCAAAATGACCGGTTAGAAGCGGCCTGCATCCAGCGCCTTCCTGTGACATCTTTCAGATCATCTGACCATCTGGTCGGTGGGAGTCCAACGCTACGCTTGCCGGTGCAAGACAGGACCAGGACCAAGCCGCTAGCCTAGAACCTTTAATTGACGTGAATTACTAATGTTCTTATACCAAAGACCACCGGCTCTATAGAGCAAAGCATCAGAGCAACAATCTCCACTGCAGCATTTTCTTCGAAGTTAGAGCTCATGCAAAATAAAACTTCTTCCTATCCTTTCCTATTTAAAATATATTATACTTCTTCGGCTCTTTCTATGATTTTGTCTATATGCTCTAAAACGTATCCTATGCTTTTGTTGAAGTCATTATGAGGGATGGAACAACGATTTCCTTGCAAAATGAGACCTATTCTTATTTTTTCTAACATTTTCGATTAAATACGAGAAGAAATAACCGTCGCGATTTATGCTTCCCGATAATTTCGAGGGGGTTCTTGGAGATTTTACGCTATTCACAATTATTGCGACTGCGATTAAAAGAAATTTATAGTGTCGCGCCTCGGGAGGCTTATTGTACTCGTAATTTTGGAAAATTTAGTATGATTGCTTGCCGTTACCGCTTTATTACCAGTTTAAACTAGTTGTGGGCCGCAGCTTTGCTTGCTTGGGTAATTCGGGAAATCCAGAAAAAATCAGGGAAATTTTTCTGTATGTATGATAAAATAGCTAGGTACATATCAATAAGAGGATGCTGAAATTCTATGTCTACTATTAATCGAAATGGGATTTGTATGGAAATTGGGAATGATAACTAACACAAGCAACCATTTTAATACAGTTGTTGACTCATCCTGTACTGTACAAAGTGTAGTTAACAACCATATCATCTTATTGAATAAATATAACAATGAAACATTCTAAAACTACACTAATGCATCGGGTAATAGTTAAAATACATTGCATTTAACGCGGCAGTTAAAGTTAACGGCCGGGGAGGGTTTATGATGCAGTTTTATGATGATTTTCAATCGTCTGAAAGTTGCGCTAGTGCTTCGCTGCGTTTTGTTATGATGACGATCAGTGGCGTAGTTAGGTAGCCATAGGTCTTGGGGCAAACAAAAATTGGGGCCCGACCCAACAAAACCGTTGGAGGACTAAAAACAAAATGACTACGATGAAAAAAAGGAAAAAAAAGATTGCTGGTTGGACAGGGTCCCTAGAGCTTGGTGGCACAATAATGATGATAAACTTTTCAATGATAATGGAAGAGTTTATTGTCCCATAGTTGGGAAACTATATCCTGAACTTGAAAACGAATAACAATAAGACGTGTATTAAAAAAGACTCAGCAACTTTTATCTATACATATAATAAAACAGTAAAAATATTTTGTCTGTACATTTAGTATTTTTGACTGAAATGGATAGAGGGACACTTAAAAAGAATAATAGAAAGCAAAAAACATTTTTTGGAATTTCTTGTCTGTCTGTCTGTCTGTATGTATGTACGCGTTTCACGCAAAAACTACTGGACGGATTTGAATGAAACTTTTTTTGTTGTATAGCTATTAAGTCTGGGCAACATATAGGCTATAATTGATTTTGAAAACTGGGACACCTGATGAAGAACCATAACATAACAGCTAAACTATAAGAAATATGGAAATGGTACCTTTGCAAAAATTTATCAATCTGACGAGCATTTTCTGTTGACGTATACAAATCGGAGATCAGAAACATCTGATGAAGAACTCCAAGAGACCAGCTACACTATAACATATATGGAAATGGCTCCTTAGCAAAAGTCGTTCAACCTGATGAGCATTTTCTGCTGACGTATAAAAATTGACGATCTGGAACATCTGATGAAGAACTCCAAGAGTTCAGCTACGAAATAAGATATATGGAAATGGCGCCTTAGTGAAAATCGTTCAACCTGATGAGCATTTTCTGCTGAACTACAGTTTGGAACACAAAAAGATTTTTCATCTAAGCTAAACTCACGCGGGCGAAGCCGCGGGCAACAGCTAGTTATATTCTAAACTTTCTAGATAGCATCAAGAACCATTGTATTTTCATTAATACTCATCTAGTATTAAGATTTAAACGTCGCTTCGCCCATTAGCTGCTTTAAATTACTCATTAAAGTACTAATCGCATATCATGTACATTTTAATAGGAAACTTAAGGATCGTACACACGATAATAGATCTATTTTAATAGATGATTGTCATAAAAACCGGTCAAGCGCGAGTCGGATTAGACTTATTCCCACAGAAACGGTTGACAACATATTAAAAAAAAAATTAAATAATATATATTTAGTAGATAGCGTTACGCGTGTTGCTTACAAATCTTCTGTACGGGCTTTTAGAGCCATTAAAATTTTACGACTGTTTTAATGTGTCACTCCCCTGGTGATATTGCTATAAGAGGATGTATTCGAAAGTGAATTGCAATAAACCCACGTTTATTAGTCGTTACATCGACGTTGATATTTCATTTGGACAATGAGCAAAACAAGACTGCAATAACAAGAATAATTAGAAAAGATCCATAGAATTATTTCGCTTTACGCTGCTGAAAGGGCTTTCTAGTTCTTGATAATTCTGTTAAATTACGCATTTGACTAATACAGGCGTTTAATCTGTATAGTAAAATTGTAAGCTGCTTACAGATTGGTACTTTCACTCATTAGATAGTCTTTAGATAATTTAAGAGCCATGAAAATGGAGAAAAATATCTGTTTAATGCGGAGTCTAGCCAATTTTCGACTACAAAAAAAGAGAAGTTAAGTAGCACTGCGTGTATGTAATATTGTAAGGTCGCAAAATAAATGCACCTGCTAGGACCAGCGAACAAGGAAATTGGAAATTTTTATTTCGGCCGACACGTCCGCCCATGCATGCACTGCACACGCTGCACGAAAAGGTTACACGAATGTCAACGTTGTCTTGCGATGTCAACTATATTAAGGCAGAGGACTTGACAACTTAAATATTTACGCCATTTTTATTTTCTTCATAAGGTTGGAAAAAACCTAAAAACTCAGGTAGGTGGCGTTAAGTCCACCATTTGTATATAATTTTAAAAATTTTGTGTAATAAAGTTTAAAATAAATAAATAAGTAGACAAAAATGGAACAACATGACACTGAAATCGACTTTTATTGGCGGCTTCTCTCGTGGGGATCCTTACTCACTTGTATATTTCATGTCATACTTTATATTCTAAGTAATCGAGCACAAACGCTTATCAAAATCTGACATTAGCACCATGCTGTCATTTAATACGATGTTGCCGGGAAACTGGCAATCTTATAATTAGGTAAAGCAGTGCATTCCCAGCCTAAATACATCGTTACACGTCGCAACGATCCAGTTGGCAATATTCCGCATTCCTGTAGTGTTGCTGAATACGCCGCTAATCGTCACTATCACCCACGTGTTGATGGGTTAAGGGGGAGCGCTTATCATCTTCATGATAGGCGGCTTGAAAAAACTGACACCAGTTTTTCGATAACATTTTATGGACCAAGTGATAAATAGGGCCAACATGGCCCTCTCACATTAGATTTTTTAGAATGTCCTATTAATTACTTTGTCCATAACAACTATAACACACTCAAACAGAAGAATCCTATCCTGACTAATATTATAAATGCGAAAGTGAGTTTGTTTGTTTGTTTATTTATTTGTTTGTTTGTTTGTTACTTCTTCACGCTCTATCTACTGAACCAATCTTCCTGAAATTTTGCATGCACATAGTTAGAAGTACCGAGAAGGACATAGGGTACCTTTCATCCCGGGAAAAAGCACTGTTCCCGTGGGAAGAGAAATTCACGCGGGCGAAGCCGCGGGCAAAAGCTAGTAAACAATAATCTGAAGGGTTATTTTGTATGTTTGAAGGGAATAATCTCTGGAACTGGATTTGAAGGCTTTTTGTGAATGATCACCGTCACATTATGATAGGCTAGTATCCCAAAATTCCCATGACAGCGCAGCTGCGGAGCACAGCGAGCAAAAAAATATAAAACGTTAATTCATAGCACATTCTCAAAATTAACGACCACATAACTACTTTTCCTTGTCAATTACAATGACCACGTCTGAAGAAAACATCAGTATAACCCTGGTATTTACAAAAGCCATATTTTACACCAGTCAAGTCAACCAACAGGTGAAAGTCATAATTATAGAATTCAGCGCAAGGAATTCCTGATTTACTATGCCTATATGTGTAGTATGTAACTGGTTTACTTTACATATAATAGTTAATGACTTTGCTCACGTGGGATGCCGAAAATTAATATTAAACCACGGCCATTCACAATCTTCTTCTTCATTCTGAATCATAAATTCATAACTGAATAATTTGTACTGTATCTTGATTATTTTACGACTACCAAAGCTAGAATAAATAGACACTACATTAGTATTCACTTTGTGAGTCATACAAGTACTACCGTGAAGTGGACATTGGTCATCGAAAGAAAATACATAATACAGAAATTCTTAAAAAAAAAAAACTTTAGGACGGTTACACATTGGGTAAACGACGACGTGGCCAATCAACGTAATTGCTTGGTTTGGCTCGTTTCGAGTCAACTCATAGCTCACATTAAAACAGTAATCTATTGGCCACAATATTGGCATGTGTAGCTGGCTTAAAACGCTCGAGCCCTCGGGCTAGGAATTGCAAAATAAAAAAAAACAGCATACAAATAGCGTAAAAACTGGCATGCCCTCGCCATCTGCCCGACTGGTCTATCCAGCTTGAGCCGTTACTGGCCAGAACCGGTTCCAAGTGGAAGCGCTCCGCCTTAACCGGGAGGTAATTGGGGCAGGATGTCGGGAATAACCGGGTGAGTCAGACTAGACGCCCACGTCACGATCGCACTTTCGCAGGGCCGTCGAGGACTACTATTGGGTCTAGTGCCCGATAGTGCACTATCAGATGGAAATGGGTCAAGTTCTAATGTAGACAAATAGAAATGGTACGAATTAAATAAGCGCTACGAATCGTACAAAAATTAAATAAGCGCTACGAATCAGTTTTTATAAATAAAAAATTAGACTTTGTTAATTTGGATGTTTGCATATGGGGGTTTCTAAAAAATTTGTCATAGTTACGCCCTGGGTCTACTCCCGTGGGCCTTCGCAGAAGCTTGATACATTGATATATTCTCATGAACCTGACTATAATACACAAAAAGACTTTTAACTAGTCTGTTTCTGTAGACGCGAATCTTTTAGCGCGTTTAAACTTACTCTCCAGCTTTCCCGTATGTCTCCTTAAAGATTTGTTTACTCTAGTATATAGTTATGAAAGAAAATTACATTTTGCGTCGACCCCAATAATAAAATTAATAAAACCGTTTAAGGTGAAAGCCAAGCTTTGGCTGTCCATACATTTTGTTCTACAGCAATGCTCTAAACTTCGTTAATGATTCTCATAATAAAATCGAATTTCCAATTCTTATGAAGTAATTGTGCTCTCATGTTGAATTTAACATAATAATGTATAATAATTTACGAGAAAAACGGCATTTAAAATACGACAAAAATTGAGATTCTTGTTGATGTGTGCGTAATATTTTGTGACATTTAGGGGCGACGTCTAGCAGATTTATTACAAACTACTGACTACTACTATTTATATAAAAGCACTTTGAGACCTAAATGCATGCTACCTCGATGTTGCTTGCCTTGACAGCGCCATCGGCTGTACGTGAAAAACAAAAGAAAATCATGAAATGCTAAAAAATTATAAAATAGCAAGTTTCAATATTAAATACAATTTAGGGTTCAATATACTTATGTTTATAAAAGATTTTTTATGGTGAAATTTAAATTTGATTACTGGGACTTTTGGATATCAAGACAGGCTATCTAAATATGACATCTGGACATCACCTGTACATCTGGATGTGATGTCCTGGACTTTATGTCCTGCTGTCCAGGTTTTCGTATCCACATGACCAGACTCCCACGTCTTCAAATTTATATGTGCAGGTGATGTCCAGATGTCCAGGTCTTCAGCTCCACATTTTCAGATCTTCATTTCCAGATGTTCAGGTGATCATCTCTTGAAGCTTTGGTCTTCATATTCAGCTGTCCAGCATTTCATATGCACATGACCAGACACCCAGGTCTTCACATCCAGATGTCAAGAGGTCATATTCAGATATCCCTGCCTTCATATTCAAAAGTCCCAGTTATTAAATTTAAATTTCACCATAAAAAAATCTTTCATAAAAATACGTACTGAACCCTAGATTTAATATATTATTACAAGCTTGCCATTACGTATATGACTGGACTGGAATATTTGTGCGAATTCATCTCAGGCATTCATCGATACGTTGTTGCCGATCTGTGCGAGGTGTAAGATGGCAACGTTGCTTTTTTTACCCAAAAAGATAATTCTTTATAATACTTTTACAATCATAAGTTTCGTCCTGAAACTTAAACAATTTAATTTTAAAAATACTTTTATCAAAAGACATTATAGTAGGTAGATATTATACACGTAGGTATTCATTTACAAAAAATAAACTATAGGAATATGTGCATACATTTTTATTTAGTTTCAAAGAAAACAAATATTACTGATTAATTATTTTTTAGTTTGCATTTCACAACATGTTTTCTGAACGTCTAATTTAATCCTAGAACTTCTAGGGCACGAAGTATCGATACTTTGAATTATCGATAAAGTCGAGGTGGGCTCGACCTCCGTGATTTATATTAATTATTTTTTTTCCGATTTTATTTAAATACATTTCATTGAAAGTGTGATTATGTATTGACCGTTGACAGTGCTGAATCTAATCGATCAGATTCGGATAAGTATTAACAAATTATCAATTAAAATGTAAATAAGGTACCTGTGTATTACTTTTTCACTTTATGCATAAAATACGCATTTATTATTTGCAGATTTATTTTTACACGACTGACCATAAAAGGAGTGTTATGTTTTCAGGGTTCATGTATGTATGTAAGTCTGTATGTAAGTTTCTTTATTCCACCATAAGTCCTGAATGGCTTAACAGATTTTGATGTGAGAGGTATTTTTAGATTCCTTGCATTCCTCCGAGTGACATAGGCTATATGACGTCATCATAAAAACAAAATGGCGGATTATATATGCGATAAATAGCAGACCAAAAAACAATAAAATTTGATCAATCTTATCGAGTCATCAAATTGAAGGGCTTTAAAAGGCGATTTGAAAAATGTATATTACTTATATGTTTGTATATAGGTATACTTTTTGAGTAAAAACTTGTCAGTCGTGTTTTTTATTTTTAATAATTAGCTTGTTGCATATTTAAAAACGATATTAATTTATATCAACAATAAAAGATATCGATATTCGTCGTGGTATCGATGTAAGTCTACACTATATACATATCTATCTACTAGCGTTGCAGGACTATCGATAGTATTGACACGTGTCAAATGTCAATACTGTGGCAGGAAATGCACAGCACAAGTGTTTCTTTATACACTAATTCTGTAATACAAAAACAAAAACTGTAACACAGGTTTGTCGTGATGAAGAATTTATCATCACCATCCATCATTCCAAGCTATGAAGGAGTCATCATGAATAATGACTGCAATATTTAACAATTTATGTTGGAAAGGAATAACTATACCTAATCTTTTGTTTTCTTTAATAAAAAAAGGTCGGAAAATAAATTTCCACTTCATTACTAAAAATAAAAGTCAACAATATATACTATTTAGTTTTATTTAAAAATATAATTCTAGTCATACAATTCAATAGAACATTATGACCATAACGTTCTGCGGTGCTGCTTGCTGATTGATTTTTGAAAATGGATGTTCGAACTATTGCTAGATTTGCGTTGGGAATCTAAGAGGTGGTGAAATCCAAACTGCTGAAACTATTGGTAGATAGGTATTTAAATTACAGTTTCTTATTACTAATTATGATTTTGCACTACTGAACTAGTGCCTCTCCATTACTAAAGGTTGGCCGTCAGATTCGCAAACTCTTCTCTGTTCGTCGCTAAGCGAAACAGCTCCTCAACCGTGGTGACTCTGGTCCACTCACATATGTTTCTCAGCCATGATTTTTTGCGTCTTCCAACACATCTCTTGCCTTCTATTTTTCCCATAAGTTGAAGCAGCTGATATCTGTTGTGTCGCAAAACGGGTCCCAAACAAATTCAACTTTGCGCTTTTTGACAGTTTGCAACAAAAGTCTAGACACTGCAACGCGCTGGAGGACTTCTTCGTTGCTGAGTCCAATTGAAAACTTGAACTACATAGGTACCTATATTAATTCTCATAAATATATTTTTTTGCTTTCTTACAAAATATGACAATGACAAGAAGAAATTATAGGTTATTTTTCGCTCTTTGTATTTTTTAAATCTCTTTTTCTTTTTTCTTATGCTGCCAGCCAGTCCGATTGGCATTATTGTAGTTAGACACTCTTTTGAAATAAGTGCCATCTAGTAGCGTATTTTTAAATTTATAACAATGCTTTGCGCTATATTTAATGTCATTTTGAAAGCTCTCGTCGTAGTGTGAGTGAGTGTAGAGATACGAAGATTCATGGCAGATTCTATTCTAAAGCTTTTTTTTCATTATGTTGACTGAAATATAATCGTAGGCCATAAAATAAATAAAAAAGTATGTTTACCGCTCGCCAATTCAAAATGTTTGCCTATAAGTACTGCAACAACGCAAAAAATAAAATAAAAACGGAAAATGTTGCTATCAACGCCATCCAGCGGAAATTGTTTAATGAACAGCCCTTCGCTTTACCCTTAAAAGCTGTAAAGACTAGTCTAGTCTAGAGGAACAAAGTAGATGTCTATAACGAACGATTCGCGTAGCAACCGTTCAGAAATACCGCACGAGACTATCACTATATTACGATTGAAATACACGTTTCTATCTCACTGGATTTGCAACATACATTGTTGTTAAAAATAGTTGTAGGCCAACCACTATTTTTATTCTGGTCGCGCTCGGCCCAGTCGTATAACTTTGGTACTTTGTTGCTATGAGTAACTGGTATGGAAATGTGCAAACGCAATTTACATAAATGGGAAAAGTACCGAAGTTCAAACACCCAACATATTAAAGTACTCTCATATAGAAATTAGATATAGTGAAAAAATTCCATGCGAGCAGGACTTGAACCCGCGACCAACAAAACATATTTTCTTTAACACTCAGAAAATAGACCATTTTAGGATAAATAAATATATAAAAAAGCACTTAAATCTCGTGGAATATTAAACGTTTTTAAGCTTAAGTTGTATTTTATAACTTCGTTGATGAAACGCTACTTTAATAATTATTTCCAAATATATTCTTAAAAAATAGTGCAGCTAGTATATTTGCTGAGATTGCGTCTCGTCCACACAAAGATGATACCGCAAATACTATATCTTTCTGCTACCATGAAGAATAAAATTTCATTCTAAACGTCAGCCACAACAAATAACATTTTGTGAGCAGTCCCGTTGATATACGAATAAATAATTAAATACTGTTAGTAATTTACAAAAGAAAAAAGAAAATTACATTAAACACGAGCTGTCAAAGCAAAAACGCTATTAGTACTAATCGGACCGCCAGAAACGATTACGCTCAGACTTGTCCGAAACGTCTGACCTCAACATTAGGCTGACCCTTCTCAGTAATCTGTCGTCCGTTATTTTATCCTTATTCGCCTTTGATCGGCTCCAAATACCGCATATTTTGATTATGCTGCTGATAATACAAGTAAGGTAAAGTCAAAAGTTGTGTTTCTTGATTTATAATTTTATCAACTGCAACTTATAACAGTTTGCACAATGTTCTATTACTCCTGGGCAAAGGAAAAGGCTATGTTTCTCGAAATACCACGGAAGAAACGCCCAACAATGCGACTTATTTCAAACAGAATAATCAAACTTAACCTGCAAACGAGAATTAGTATTAAAATTCCCTCTGCAGTTTTTGTAAGCAGGCATACGCAATAGGGAAATATACGGACTTATTACTACTGCTGTCTCCGATTACCGATTATGCTACATTATTGAAGCTTTCTACAAAGAACCGTCCATTCAAGAGGATCTTGGATCAATATACTCGTACATTCCACTGAAAACGTTAGATTAGAAATAAACATAATGTTTACACTGTCCTGGGTCTTGAATGTCAAACCACTCCATTAAAATTGCCAAAGAGAGTCATTGTGTGTGTTTCATTCCATATAATGACCACGACCCTCAGTCATGAGGAAATAAGACTAAAGAGAGAGATTGATGTAACTACCAAAATTCATACTAGACGCGAACCTAATCCACCAACGTAATATACAAGACATAGTGATACATTTTCATTGACGCTACCTCGCGTGACCTTTCCTCAAACCCCAAACAGTCGTGTCTGCAACGGGCACGGGCGTGGAATGCGTTCGAACAATATTTGCGTTCAGCGGCGGCGCGGCCGACCGCCCGGGTCGTCACGACCCGATCAATCAATATTTAGGTTTAGACCCGCGGCCGCAGTGTTAACACGTCCGATAAGATGGGTATAAAAAGTTATAGTTTCAAATATACAACATGCGTTGATGATGATCCTTAAGTGGATTTTTTTTTTAACGCAGCTGTGAAAAACCAAGTCACAATTACTTTCTATCTGGTCGAGAAATAGTCACTTAAAATCTATAATTTGTATAATTTAGCACGAAAAAATAATATCTTTAATTTTATTTATTTCAACAATAAACCAAAGCATTATAACAACAAACTAACATTCAAATTAAGGCATTTTGTAAGTAGAAGCCATAAAACTGGCAACATTTGGCGATAGAATCGAATAAATCGTCTAGAAACATAAAATATAACTTAAGTACTTAAATATTCGTCGAGATTAAGTGGCGTAAGTGGCAGATCACGTGAATTAGAGGGTACAAAGAAAAACAGAGGAGTTTTTATTTTTCCCCCGCAGAGCAGTTAGTCAGTCTAGACGCGCCATTTTATTTTTGAATATAGAAGATTTACAATGTCCCATTGTAGGCATATAATAATGAGAGTACAGAAGGGTAACTCGAAAAGGTGTCGCCAAAATTCGTAAACAAACTATATAAAACATAACTATTGTAAGACAAAATTCCTATAGCTCTCAGTCTTGTTTTTTTTTATAACATAGCCGCTCTATGTTATAAAAAACGAACGAACAAACGAACAAGCGGGTCACCTGACGGTGAACGATCACCGCTGCCCATAGAAAACGACAACACCAGAGGTAATAAGTGATAAAAAACAAATTTTTCATGCGGTTTTGGCTAATGGACACTAGATTTTCAAGAATATTAGGTACGCAATTAATAGTTTGTGTGGTGGATAAAATAGAGAACAATACTTCCGACAAAGAATGAACTATATTATGAAACGTACAATGTTTTATAGTATTATGGGCGAAAATATTTAACTGGGCTGCGACAGTCAACACCTGATAAAACAATTTGACAATCGCTGACACAAATATGCCCGAGTTTCGTGTTATGAGTGTGAAATTCACACATATGACATTCACTGTTATAAATTATGCTACACGCAACCAAAATAAATGTAGTTGTGAACTATAATTGATCTCCCTTTGGCTACTGGAAAGATTTAACTACTTTCTTAAAATTACAATAACAAACAGTACTTTGAGACTTGTATGAAAAAATAGGACGTCATCGCTTTTTAGTCTATGGTTTTATATTATCCTAATCTAATATTATAAATGCGAAAGTGAGTTTGTTTGTTTGTAACCTCTTCACGCTTTATCTACTGAATTAATCTTCCTGAATTACGCATACACATAGTTAGAAGTACTGAGAAGGATATGGGGTACCTTTCATCCCGGGAAAAAGCACTGTTCCCATGGGAAAGTCACGCGGGCGAAGCCGCGGGCAAAAGCTAGTTAACTAATAAAAACAACAATAAAAACAATTTGTATCCTCCTTATTTTGTCGTTAGGGGATGAAGGTGAAAAGTACGGATGGGCAATACGAGTGCCACATTAACGCAGTTAATCCTGAATAATGTTGGGATGGGACAAGGGACTTATAGACTATACAATTATACCAGTCGTAAATAATGATAGGACTGGGGACTATACTACAGACTGTATGATGATACACAATTGGTTTGAGGGTAATTGTATTATATAATAATTTGTGCAGAAATATTATTCCAGTAAGAATACGTAATGGAGTGGAAGCCAATTGGAATGATAGATTTGAATTAGTAATAAAAATTGGAACAATATTTACATTGAACTTCAGTTGAATTGAAAGAAAAACATTTATATTAGTAATAGATCAATTCAATTCAATTCATTTATTGCGTATCATACATTCAGTTATAACTACTAGTACAGTAACTGGTTGGAGTAGGTACAATATGAACCCTGTCGGGTATTAGCAAATGTAGAAAGATGGAACGGATTGGATGGATCGAGCCAAGAGTCTCATGACTCTTGGCTCTGCCTACCCCGTAAGGGATAAAGACGTGACACTGTATCTGTATATAGATCGATAGATAAAAATCTGGCACCAAAGATAGATAACACACTTGATAAGAAAAAGAAGATAGATAAGAATAAAGTCAACGAATAGACGCTTGAAAATTCAGTTTAAATTTTACAAATATAACTGCCAATATTTCGTAGTAAGTACCTATGTACATGAACATGGTTTTATAATCTATACATATAATAAAACAGTAAAAATATTTTGTCTGTACATTTAGTATTTTTGACTGAAATGGATAGAGGGACACTTAAAAAGAATAATAGAAAGCAAAACAATTTTTTTGGAATTTCTTGTCTGTCTGTCTGTATGTATGTACGCGTTTCACGCAAAAACTACTGGACGGATTTGAATGAAACTTTTTTTGTTGTATAGCTATTGAGCCTGGGCAACATATAGGCTATAATTGATTTTAAAAACTGGAACACCTGATGAAGAACCATAACAGAACAGCTAAACTATAAGAAATATGGAAATGGTGCCTTAACAAAAGTTGTTCAACCTGATGAGCAATTTCTGATGACGTATAAAAATTGAAGATCTGGAACATCTGATGAAGAACTGTAAGAGACCAGCTACACTATAACATATATGGAAATGGCGCCTTATTAAAAGTCGTTCAACCTGATGAGCATTTTCTGCTGACGTATAAAAATTGAAGATCTGGAACATCTTATGAAAAGCTCCAAGAGAGATTTTTCATCTTAGCGAAACTCACGCGGGCGAAGCCGCGGGCGACAGCTAGTCACTACATATAATAAAACTGCAATTCTGGTCTGTGTCTGTACATAGATGATTTTTAAGAAAAAAAAACTATAAGGGCTCTTCATGGGGCCAATAGAAGCCAAAACCATTTTTTGTAGAATTTTTGTCTGTTTTCTGTCTGTATGTTTGTACGCCCACCACGCAAAAACTACTGGACCAAATTTGATGCGGTTTTCACTGTTGTATTACAGAAGGTCTAACTTGAAATCTGACGTAAGTTTCATCTTGATACGCCGCTTAGAACCTGAGATATGCGCAGACGAAGTCGCGGGCACAGGCTAGTAGCAGAATAAGGAAGATTTATTCAAAGAGATTGAATAATATATAATTAAGATTTCTGCACAGAAATCTTAATTATATATGTGTTTTTATTATCAACTACAAAATTGAGCAACTTAGAATAAAATAGTCAATAAAGGGCATTAAATCGTTGACATTAGAATAGTTAGGGCCGTCTGCATTCCATGGCTGGCAGACACGCCATAACATGGGGTTTATGAGAAATGGCGCATTTATAAGCGAACACCATTGGATTGTTGGGGACGACTAGAATATGCAATGAAATTAAATCGATGCTTATTTACTGCTAAATGCGTGCTCATTTGCAAAATTCTGGTTAGTTGATTTTGTGAAGACGAAGAATAAAACAATTAATGCATGCCAATGGTCTCATATCATAACTAAGTATGTCGAAGATCGTGCGAAGTATGTTGAGGATGCAACCCGGAAAGCGCTCAGATGAGAGAGAGAAGAATAAAACAATTTAAAAATAAAAACAGCTGGCTGGAAAGAACAATTATGAAACATACATACATATTATCACGCCTTTTTCCCGTGGGGGTAGGCAGAGACTAGCGATTTCCACTTGCTACGATCCTTACAGATCTCTCTTGCTTCCTCTACACTCATCACTCTCTTCATACATGCTCTCCGGTTATGGGTGCTCCTAATATCTCAATTTTTAAGAGGTCCGTAATCTGGTTGGAGTGCGTTCTTCGAGGACAATAAAAAGACAATAAAAAATTGATTTATTCAACCACATTCATATATTTAGTCAGCTTTTGTACGAGAAAATAAGCTAAATTTAAAATTTCAGTACAAACCGCAGCCAAAAACTGAGCTGACATAGCTAGCGGTGAAAGCAACCGCTGAAGATACTTAGAAGATCAAAGCAAATACCAGAATTGTAATAGTTATGATACTCGTAGTTTAGTCCGGCTTCGAAAAGCATTCTACTTCTTCGTCGTCGTCCAAGGCGATTTTGGGAGGAAAATACCAGAGTCATCTAATTTAGAATAGAACAGAATAATCTAATTTTGTGTTTTTATATATCCATTTAAATACACAATCTAATATGTCAATAAAAAGTGTAAATACCGTCAGATCACATACTATTCGATAAAAATGGACGGTGACACAGGGCGGGCGCTTCATAGAAACGGCGCGTCAAATATGCCTACTACTACTACAAATGAAACTGTATATCCGTGAACACGTCAATGTGTGCGTTTTCATAGTCGAACGTCCCACAGTTACACAAGAACGGGGGAGAAGTGCGGAAGGAGCGGGGGGGTGCCATATTGCGGGAGGGGCAGGGAGTTTCCTTTCTGTACGTAGTACTAATATTAATTCTGTGACGGTGACTAACTGGGATATATTTAAACGCATAGACGAAACCGCCGAACGTAGAAACTTGACATACAGAGAGGTTCCATACATAGCGTAAGTGATCATATATTTTTTTGGTGCAAAACTAAATTAACCCTATCGGACCCGAAGCCGACGCTAGCTAGTATATGATAGTCCAAGAGCCCAGCTCTTAAATAACAAAGATAGTTGGCTGGCAAGTTTGTAAGTCAACGCGCACGTAATGCAAACCACGAATGCTAGTCTAGTTGTCTGAGCAGTAAAGTTTACGAGCTCGATACAACCGAACGAGCAGTTTACTGCTGCAATTGTGTACTAGCTCAGTTTTGGACGTCTTATTATGTGTTTATTTATTGCTCAATCTCAGCAGAGAAGTAAATTCGCTTTGTGTTGTATAAGATTTTAGCTAGGCTAGCTGTGTCCGGTTTTAACTGGAATTTGTAGCTACTACATGGCCTTTCAGGCTTGCGAATTGGACGAAATAGTTCTCTCAAATATATGTATTATTAAAAGACCATAGCAAAGGCATTATTAACTTATTTCTAAAATATAATACTTACCTATGTACTCTGTTAATAATAAAATAAAATTAATTTGCACTTAATGGTAAATTTAAGAAGATGGATATTGGACGGAAGATATTCAATAATAGCATAACATTGCAATTAGCTCTGAAATTAAAAAAACAATTTCTTAAAATTTTTAAGAACTGCCAGTACCTATACAATTTAAGTGCCAGATTTAAAAAAGATAAGTCAGACGTAGCATCTTTGAATATCAAAACACCTCCTTTATTCAAATTTTGTCATAAAAGAAAAGGGGTAGTTTAAGAGATAATGTCTGCAATCGAACAGACTGGTCACGTAGAGGCGATAACGTGTTCCAACATCTGGACTGGACTACAACCCTATCGGACCTTCACAAGATTTACACTGATACCATTGAACCCATATCACACAACCACTATGACAAACTAAACGTTGTACATTACTTACTAAAAGGAAGTCAAAACGAAAATGGAATGCGATAACCGAGCAATGTAACTCGTGGTGTGTGCTGCTACGATTTGTAACGATGAGAAATAGTAGATACGTGTTTCGAAGTTCAAATAGTAGAGAGAAGTATTTTTTTGTTCAAATTGAACGAGAAATTGCGAATAGAAAATCTGTAGTCACTGATAATACTATTGTCAACATGAGAAGGGTGCTTGATATGCTATCAGTACTCTTAACATCCATTTTAAGTATGCTAATTTGGTAATTTATTTGTCCTTTCATATCAAAGGTCTAAATGACAGATTGAAATGATTTAAGCACCCGAGATTTAAGGATAAAATTCAAGAATACTTTATAAGGGAAACAATGCAGGTTCCCGAAGGATAATAAAATACGCAAGCAAAGACGTGGGCGTAAATTAGTAAGAAAAACGGCATAACAAAAAGTTACAAATCAACTCGCTAACAAGCTAATCCAATTTCGCATCCGATTCGTCACATCTCAAAAACTTTTGTTTCGCAATTTAATACCATTTTATCACGACATTTCTTCGTTTCCATAACACGTATTATGCACAAGAAATTGAGCGATAAATCATGAGAGTCGTTTTAAAAAATTAGCGGGTACTTTTTGCCGGATGCGCGTCACGTATCGGCCGTTAGGCACATCGTTTTAATCTAGATGGAATGTCGGACTAATAGCGCTGGATCGGAGTTATGGACCAATAAACACGACGGATTTGAATATGGAGTGCGAAGTCGGCGAGAACATTTCCATGAGCGATGTTTGAATTCTTAAATTCTTAGTGTTCGAATTATTTAAATTCAAACGGTGGATTAGGTACATATATTGATGAAGATATCTAGACTTGAGATACTATTAGACGATTAGTTTAGCTCCATTCGAAATGTAGTTTAATAAAAGCTTGAAAATGAAACAATGGAAAGACTTCCATCCCTTCCAATAGTATTGACTTTATATGAAATTTTGTTTACGAGATTGTATGAATGAATGAATGAATTTTTATTGCGGTAAACATAATAATCAATAGATGTTACAATTATACATTTTCAGGAAACACATGTTTAATAGCTTTGATTTATAAATATGCTTTTCACTTAATGTCTACTTTCTCATAATCAAAATCGTAACTTGTTAATATTGACTCTTTACCTCACGACTTTGTAACAAGCGAGTAAAAACCGATCCCTAATTCCAAAAAACTGTAGTTTAGTCGCCAAATGGAAGAACATAATCAAATCCTCATTGTAGTCGGAACCCTCATAATCCAAATCCGGGATCACGGGTTCCCACAGCATTCGCAGAATTGTAACGCCGACAGAAAAATTGCAATTTGCCTAAGAATCGCTGAATTTCTCCGGACAATGCACCCGTGGGTACAATGCATTACAATGGCCGCGATCACAATCAGTTTGAGAGTAGAAAAAAAATTTGATCTTCGACGAGATGGCCAATAGAATGGGGAGGTAGCAACAGGGCCTGCCATATGACGCAGCCATCGTTTTCTTTGGCTATGGTGCGCAAGCGTTGAGGAAAGAGTGGACGGATTTAAATTAATATCATAATTTAGGCAAAACGATCCAAGTTTTCTTTAATAATGGAAGTATCGTAATTGAGATCGTAAAGATCGTTATTGTGTTTAAAATTAGTTAGGACAGTGACTGAGAAAACCGGCTTTGGATGATTGATGATGTAGATTATCTATACATGAACTTATATAATTTTAACATTCTTCTTCTTCTCTCAGCCGAAAGACGTCCACTGCTGGACAAAGGCCTCCCCCAAGGATTAATCCAATTTTAACATTATACGTAACTATTTAGTAAACTGTGATTATACTTAGTATTTCATGAATTTCAATATGTACATATATATTTAGTAAGTACTTACTTACATAAATTTATAAATGATACAGAAAATGTAATAAGTTATGTTTGTTAATGACATGATTTTCGATGCTTTCAAAGCTAACTATAAAGTTGGCAAACAAAAGACAAATCCAAAATCTCATGATAAGCTGAACCGAAAATCCGAATTCCCTATAGAATATGCCACACTTCGCCACCCTACAACCATACGTCATATCAAAACTATATCGAACAAAGGTTCGCCCGTCCGTAATACCTCGGCAGCACGTGTTGCCTCTATAGCGCAATTTGATGGAAAAAAAACAATGCACCCTTCGCTATACATTTGGGATGAGCCAAATGTCTTGTCTGTACTTTGGCTTTGACATTGAGATTTGGGTATCAGGAAGATGATCCAGCCAGTTACCTTTTTTTTTTACTTTACTTTTTTTTTCGTGTGTGTTATAGATAACACTGGTGTCATATTTCTTCTAAATAGCCTAAAGTATACGCATATCTGATATATCGTAATGACTACCACTATCCAGTAGCTATATCCTCTAGTGCACTGAACGAACAGCCAGTGCAGGATTCCTCATGGTAAATTTGATTAAAACAATCGAGTTAGCTTTGGCTGTCGCGTTAGACAAAAGAAAGTTCCAAATTAGGTACTAATTTCCAAAAGTTTACGTAACTTTTTATTTAATTGTTATAGCATTTGAACAGTGTTTTGATGAATTCACGAAAAACAATGTGGTTAGTTAAAATTGTTTATCGTCACTATGAATAGAACACTTCTGGGATTACCTATCTAAGTTTACAAATGTAATAACTAATAAAGTAAAGTTGTACAATTTTTGGTTGGAACACACAAATCTTCGTAGTTACAAAGATATACTTGTTTTACCTGACTTGTAGTTACAAGTCAGGTTTAAAATAAGTAATATTTCTGTATCATGTGATCATGAGATAGGCTTTAGACGTAGCGACTCGAAATTTCCACGCGAGCGAAGCCGTGGAACACAAGTAGTACGTAAATAAAGTCAGTTCAGTTGCAACAATAATACTGAGTTTATTGGTACATAACATAAGTACGTGGTTTTATTTTTAAATGATTTCGAAAACATGACGTATGGCGTCTGGCCTGGTGGCTACGCCTTCTGGGGTAGTGAAAATATT